>JAPSGF010000023.1:6764243-6834754 GCA_035772895.1 Perdix hodgsoniae | reverse complement strand
AAGCTGTGTTTCTTGGAGTTGTTTACTGTGTTGATCTGAGCTGAAAAAAAAACAGATTATATTGTGTATTTTACAAGTGTGTGCGGGCTTCCTCCTAATTGTGTAAGCAGTTGTCAGTCAAACAGCTGAGTCTTTCATTGACTTCCAGTGTGAAGTCTGGGAGTTCCTTCATTCCTGTGCCAAGATGAATAGAGAGATAGGAGACAGCATATTGTGGTACATCATAAAAGCTTGAGATACAAATTACTATTGCATGAGTTATGTGAAATGGAGAGAACAGTCTGTTTCTGTTGTTCCATAGCCTTCGTTTTCTGCCTGTTCTCTAAAGTTATCTGTCTAGCAAATGTGGATAGATGGGAAGTACTGTGTTCTCCTGCCACGGCTGCATGCCTTTAGTGCAACATCAGAACAGAATGCTAGATGCAGTCAGTTTTACTATTGTGACCCATCTGATCCTGAGGTCTTTCAGACCTACTTTCCTTGTCTTTAAGGTAAATAGCGTGGGTATTGGTAGTTGGGAAAGGTTGTAGTGGTAAGAATGAAGGGAAGGAACATTCAGGTGTGGTCTGTGGAGTAAAGCAGCAAGCAAACAGTACACGAGCAGAAAAAGACACGTGCCTTGTTGCAGAAGGAAAGGGGTGAATGCATGAGGGGGTGCTCCCATCAGTTCTTCTGAGATGACCGTAGGTAGATGCAAGCCTTATGCAACTTCCATTGTATAATTCTAGCATGTGATTAACCTGCAAGGCTGCTGAATGATGCAGGGGTTGGGTTTCCATTTAATTGTTGTGAGGCTGAGGGTGTTCTGGTTCCATCTCCCTTCACCCTTCATACAGCTCCCCCATAACTTTCAGGCTGAGGACTTATTGTTTTGGTTGGATGCAACACAGTAAAGTACAAAACCTTGTATTTAGGGACAGTTGGCTAAAAGGCAAACAGCTGCTGCTGGTCAGGCAGACAATGAAGGGGTATCTGACTTATCAGCAGCGTTGCAGGAAAAGAGCTGATGTTTTAGGGAACTAGAAGCAGTGATGATGGTGCTGTGAAAAAGATAAGGAGATCCTTAAGGTAAGACAGGAATTCAGCCTGTGAAATGCAATGCATTTGCTATCTTCAGTACTGGTTAGGCTTCAGCTGGATTTCTGCATCCTGCTTTAGTCTGTGTTTAAAGAGGGAGTAGGAGGAAGATGAACAAACAGGATTTTAGAAGTCTGAGGTAGCTTCCTTGTAGACCCAGTAACTCAGGAGTAAATGTGACTATTGTAATATTATCCAGAAAAAAAAAAGGAAACATTCTAGGTATAAAGTAGAAAACGTAATCAGGAATGTCTCCCTCTGTACCAAGTTTCTGGCAAGCTAAAATCCGTTCTAGGGACTTGTGGCTCTGATCTTCTGCTCCTGCAGAGACCAAGGCACTGAGCTGGAATGCTGAGCTGCAGTCGGCTGAGGGCATTTGGGGCTTAGCGGCCTGCTTTCAGTGAGAGACTGGCTGCAGAAACCACTTAGTCTCTTTCTCTCTGGGTCATTTCAAGGTCCTGCTCTTAATCTTCAAAGCTTTTAATTTTCTGAGATTAGGCCACCTCAGGATCTACACCTTTACCATTCCAGAACTGTTGTGCTCATCAGGGTCACTGAAGCTTGCTGAACTCTGAAGGATTTAGTAGCTGGATATTCGTGGCTTTTTTTCAGTGTAGTTATTTTCTTTACTGTTAAGTCCTAAACTCCCATTAAAAATAACCAGAATATTCTGTTATTAGTTTTCAGCAACTTATCCCAAAAAATTAAAAACAAAACAAAACTGCTGAAAGAAGTCTTATGTTGAATGCTTCATTAACTTTAAAGCACTGACTTTTTTTTATGGGAAGAGTTATCTGTTTTTTCTTAGGAAAGTTGGATGAAGGTATTGAAAAAGTGGAAGTACTTTTCTTCAGGAGGAAAGAAAAGGATGGTGGCAGACAGTTTTATTATACGTAGCTGTAAGTAACAGGAATAAGAAAGTCTTGTACCCATATACAAGTTAAAGGAAGATGTTTTACTAAATAAAGAGGGAGATAAAGCACTGGCACAGGCTGCCTAGAGAAGCCAGGAGAAAAACATCCAGGGAATGGGGCTAAGACCAGGTTGGATTGGGGCCCTTGGCAGCCTAGTCTGGTGGGTGTGACAAGCCTGCCCATGGCAGGGCATTGAAACTGGGTGCTCTTTAAGGTCACTTTCAACCCAAGCCATTCTGTGCATATGATAAGAAATATTCTTTTGGATAGTTCCTCTTCACTCCAGGAGAGTTGAAACTTGTATTTAGGGAAGAAGAAAACCCAACACAAAGGCAAGCTACTTTTAGTCTGTAGGACTATGAGCAAAATGCAGGCTGGAACAGGACTCTTTTGTTGAGTTCGCAACTTCAGATACTTAGCTATGGGATTATATAAAATCATTTCTATACAACTTTTGCTTGGGATGGTGAGGATGAACAGCAGTGTGGCCAAGCTGGGAGACAAAGTCAATCAGAGCAACTGGTAACTTCTTTGCATTTCAAGGTTGGCATGTATTTGTATTTTTTTTTTTTTATTCCTAACAGAAGTTATTTTATGGCTCCCTAATTGTGTAAGGAGGTAATGTGCAGGTAGGCAGAATCAGCTCTGTTTCTTTAAGGTGCCAGAAATAGATAATAATCTTTTACTCACTTTACTTATGATCTTGTAGAATGAGCAAGTACTCTCAAGAAATGTATTTAAATTAATGTGTAGTTGTCCAAATTTTTATGGGCATGTCTTAACAGACCCTAATGGTAGCACACAAAGTAACACAGTCCTATATCACAGAATACAAAAGCTCTTTCAGGTAGCATGCTGCAAGCGACGGGGTTTTCCTCAGTGAATATGTTTTTAAGACCTCTATTTAGCAGGAAAATTTTTTTGATGTACTTCTGACAAATCATTTTACTGTTGTGTTGTTTTTTATTTTTACATCTCTTTTGGACTCCTTGGCTCAAACTGATTCGACTAGTTGAACTTCAATGTAACGTATTTTCTTACCTGATTAGACTTTGCAGTTAACATAGCTGTGAAAATGAAATCTTCTGTCACTTTTTAATAGGAAGAAATTTGGGATGCACTTGCAAGTTTGACTTAACTTTTGTCTAACAAAAAGTATGTGACTTGTTTCTTGAAGCCGTAGAGCAAATTAGCAGACTGTCCGCTCACTTTGTATTATTTTGGACAGCGTATCTTTACTAGCGTGCTGATGGAAGACTCCTGTTTTGCTATCTTCTGGAGAGTTTCTCAGTTCAAATAAGAAAAATAAGGGAGGTGCCTGTGGAAGCCTATCATGGTGTTGTTGCAAACTGCAGGGAATGAAATAGCTCATTGTAGTGGTTTATTTATGTTTAGAAAAATGCATTTGATCATCTGAGTTTTGATACATTTTTTGATGCTTAGACATTCCTCTAATAAAACGCCGAATTTGAAAACACTGGTGGATGATTGCAGTAAATGCTTGCATAAAGGAAATATTTTCAGTTTAAAATGCTATCAAGAAAATCTGCTCTATACTGAGAGGGCTGAAAGTTTAATTAAGCTGATGAATATCTAGAGCAGGCGGAGTGTGGAAGTCTCTTGTATTTTGCTTAAGGTGTTCTACATAATTATGTAACATGCAGCTGCAAGGAATGCAGAGGTTCAGAAATCTGTAGGAAATCAGTACTGCATGGTGCTGACCAACAAAGTGACTCAAATGACAGCCTTTGATCCTAGCTCTCATAGACTTTGAATAGTCTGGTGTGCTCAAGAAGTTTCTCCAAGAGTGACCCCTCTGCTGTTCATTATGCTCCTTGATTAGAGTCCAAATCTATTCAGCTGAGAGGTTACAGTAAGTTGTAGACAATATAGGACTTACTATAGGGCAACAGGATTCCAGTCTGTAATGTATGAGGTAAAAACTGACTGTTCACTCAGTCGGTAAAGATGGAACTTTACTGTTGCATAAGGAATTGCCATAAAACTTTCAGGTTTCTAATTAAACTTTTTTTCTGGGTGTATAAGTTAGGGCTTTTTTGCTCTCCGTCTTGCTGAAGTCACAGAGCAGTAACTGTTCCTACTGATGTTTTCAAAACTTTTAACTTTTTAAAGTCTTACTTTAGCCCTAAGATTATTTGTTTATCATTTTAAATAAATGAGATGGAATGTTGAAATTAATATGCAGATGGAACTGTAGGTACTTCTTAATTTTTTTTCATAACAGGCCATCACTGCAAGCACTAAAAGTGCTCTGCAGTCTGGTTTTGTCTCATAGGTTGGGTTTTTGTTTTATGAGAGCTTGACTCATGATTTTAGAGCTTGTGATTGTCAGTACTGAATCAGTTATGTCTCCTGCTTTACCCCAAAGTTTACTCGCAGTTGTGCTGTAGAGGGAATTAATCTGTATTGCAGTGCTTTTTGGAGAAAGTTAAAGATCTCTTTTTCTGTTATTAGCACTGGATAATATATGTGGTTTTGTAGTACATAAGTATACAAAACACAGAAATGTGCTGTTTTGTAGCACCTTTGTTCAAAAATTGTTCACACTGTAAAAGTATTGCTAAAATATGCTATCATGCTTAGCTCTCTCCCAGACTATTGTATACTATATGAAGCACCGAGGCAAGAAGTGTGTTTCTTACAGCTGTTCCTAGGTCAACACTTTCTAAAAGTTTAATTTGGTATTTAGATTTACATACATATAGCTGAGGAGCCCAGTATTTTAAGGTGGAAACTTAAATAAAAGTAGCTTGTGAAAACAACTGGCGCCAGCTGTTCTATTTGAAAGCAGTTTGCTTTACTGTCAAAGTCCTCTAATAACCGCATTCGCACTCTGCCATCCCTACTGATGAAGAGGTTATGAAGTGAGAAGCTCTCGAGGCTTGGAAATGTTTCTCTTAACTGCATGTGGAGGGAATCCTTTCCTTTCTCAATAAACAAATCATCTGCTAGTAGGGCCGCCAGGAAGGGCTGTAGAGCAGCTCAGAGGTTGACACCTGCTGTGATAATAAGGATAAATCTGAGGATTCTGAGGATCCCAATTTGGAACAACAGTCTTTAGGAAGATGTGTGCGCCCACTGTCTGCTGCTGCAACTGACTGACATCTTTGCTCAGAATGTACTCACAGCCAAGCAAGCTTGTGCTGACTAATTAGTAAAAGCTGTGAACTTGCCATGTCTCCTATTCTATGTGACAGTTCATGTCCTAGGTTTGTGTAAGCAAGTTTGTGCTTTCATTTATACTGTGGGAGTTCATCTGTCTGTGCAATTGGTGTGTGTTTTTTCTTTTCTTATTTCTTTTATCACTGATTAAACTAAGGTGGTAATATACTTCTGAATAAAAAATAAATACTAATAGTCTTGAGTTTAGCTTGCAGTGGTGAACTAACAGTTTAAACCACTGTGAATCTGGGACTAGCCCAGTCACTTGTAATGAAGCTGTGCAAGTAGTGACTTTTACCAGGATTAAGACCATAACAGCACAACAAAATATTAATTTGCTTTTTCATGTTTACTGCTCAGTAATTGTTCCTGGTAATGAAACCATTAGTGGCCCAGCAATAAATACAGCCTATTTTCTAAATTAGATTAATATGGAGAAATAAGATTTGTCCTGAGGGCAAAATGCTGTTTAAGATCTTGTGTGTCATATTATGAAGTAACTTTTGAAAGTATGAAAGTAGAAAACTTCTGACAAGCAGCCAGTAAAGCCAAAGAAGTGAATCTATCATTCAAGGTAGAATTTATAGGCACATGCACTTATATACATGTATCCATATCCTCCTGCAAAGTAGGACAGTTTTAAAATGGTTATAGCTAATTCTAGTTAAATTAAGTGCATTCTGAGGACAAAATGTAACTGTGTGGTTAAGCGAGGCCCTGTTGTTGTCCGAAGCACCGAAGCTCTTTACCAGAAGTGCCGGCTGATCCAGCTGCAGGAGATTTTCATTTTACTTTGCTCCTTGCTACTTTGTACCAACATTCATGGCAGGTTTTTCTGATTTCTTATTCAGAAATCCTGATTGTTTCAAGACATGGGTTGCTCTAACTGAAAAGAGGATTTAAATGAAAATCCAAAAGTAACATCAGCACTACAGTGCAGGTTATATCAAAACCAATAACCAGATATTACTTAGTCTAAAGATGCCTGGGAAAGGTGTGTAGCCAGCAAGGGCTACTAGCAGCAATGGGAAGTGCCTAACTGAACGCTTGGACAGTGTTGGTCAAGCTGTGTTATTTTTGTTCAAGAACATGATACAAAGTTGCCAAGAAGTGAGGAAATAAGCTTTATTTATTTATTTATTTTCTCCACAAACAGCATTATCACTACAATAGCGCTTGTAATGCAAATTTCTTTCCTGTTTGCTAATTCAAAATTGTTTTTCTTGCAAAAATAAAGATTTTAACTTGTAAATGCCATGACTGTTTCACAGTGTGACCAGTTAAACTTGGTGCTGAAACAAGTGTATGAGGGTCAAAGTTTTGATCAGCTTTTGGGAATGGAAGGGATACACACAGCTTTGTGCATGAATAAGGACAGCTCTTGAAAAATAGTCATTTAGACTGTGAAGGCAGTAGGCAGTCCTTAATAACCTCCAAAAGCCCTTAAAATGTTTGATTTGATGCATGGAAAATAAGCCATTTAGCCATTGTGATGATTCAGAAAGGAGGGGAAGGAGTAAGGATATTCCAATTTCTGAAATATGTCTGCACAGATATTTCTAAAAAGAAAAAAATGCAACAGATTTTCCACCTTTTAAACTTGCTGCATTTTTGTAGTATATGGAAGTGATTCATTTTTTTTGTAGGAAAAAGATCGCTGCTTTCTGGTGAGGTAAGCAGAAAACTCCACCCAGAACTTCATTAATATTTGCTCAGAATATATTAGTAAGCATTAACATTCATTGTTACTGTAGATCAGGAAGCATACTTGTTGAATCTCTTTAAGGTTTTACTTGACTCTTTTGAGTTTCTAGTTTTCTTCCATCTTCTCCTTCCATTCTGATTGATTTCCATTTTAAAAGGGAAAGGGGGGAGGGGTGGTAAGATCTATTGGCGTTGTTACTATTGTGTATTGAGCTTGTGAAGAGCAGGTGGGTGTAAATCATGACGCCTTGTACTGACAGTCAGTGTGTAGTCCTTACTGGTACAGTAATGTAGTTAGTGAGCTTGTGTAAGACTGGGTGATTTTTCCTTTTGCTGGCATTACAAGATCTGTCTTCGTTGGTGTATAGGTTTTTAATAGGTGATAAAGCAGTTCACTGTTAAATTCATGTTGGAAAATACAGAACAATATCACAACGATTTGTGGGGGGGAAAGGAAAAAGTGGGCACAATCATCAACATACTTTGTTCCATTGCGTACTGTTGTGTACACTATTTTCTGCAACATTTTGCCTGCCAATTTTTTTTATTTGAATATATGCTGTGTGATTGAGATGATTTATACCTGAATTAGTCAAATTGGATTCTTTTTGTTTTTAAGCAAAATATGAACATGCATTGTCTTTCTACTTGTTTTTGTCTGCTCTTGTCCAGTGGTCATTGCTTTAGTCAATGTATTATTGTCTAGAAATGCTCTAAGTAAAAACTGTTAAATGACTAGATGACTTGCAATAACAGGCTGTAGATGCATTATGACTTCATTCAAGATTGTGAGGTGGAAAAAGTGAGATAGAGACAGAAAATCCTTTTAAGTCATTTAAAGATGAAATTTGTGTGTTTGCCTCCAAGTGCATGCTGTGCCAGAGAGAGCTGTTAATGTTGTCATCCACTTGTAGAGTATTTGGAATTGAACTTCAGCATTCAACAAACTTGCCTCTTGAGCTCTTTTGTTATTTAACAAGAATAACGTGAACTGGAACATGGTACTTGGATTGTTGAATGGTGATTTGTGAAGAGCCTCAGGTTATTTATTTAGATATAACTTGGTAATAACTTTCAGGAGATTCTTAATTTCTCTCTGCGTGTTTTCTCTCTCTAATGGACTTAGTTTTTATCACAGAATCACAGAATTATCAAGGTTGGAAAAGACCTAAAAGATCATCCAGTCCAACCATCACCAATACTCCCCAGCTAAATCATATCCCTCAACACAACATCCAAACGTCTCTTGAACACCTCCATGTTCGGTGACTCAATGCGACTCAATGCAACAATGACTTATGCAACATTCTTTAATGTTTCCGAATTCCTTTTTTTTTTTTTTGCATCACTTAAATCTGCAATAGAATAGTGAAGCCTATCTTATTGAAACCGCAGTCAAACTATACTTAGCAACTTTGAAATCATAACCTAGGGTTTATGCTGTCTGACTAATGGTAGATTAAGAAACACTTCGCTTATTGTATATGGAGCTGGCTTGCCTATCTTTTTTTGCAGAAAACCTGATAAATGTGAGTGTTTGAAATCATGCAAAAAAAATCCATCTGCACTCAACAAGGAATAGTTTGTTTTCTATTGATGTTGAATAACTTAAACTATGAAGCAACTGACTGTGAAGCAATACCCCATTGCAGAAGCGTTCTTCAGTGTCTGAAAGGTGTGTGCAAGTGAAGATGGACATGCATAGGTGCTGAAATAAAAATGTGAAAGATAGTTGCATAGATAACATACATTAGAGAAACTGTTGCCACACCTTTGCTTCCGATAGTGTGCTGTTGTTCAAAATACTCTCTGAGGAGTCGGTGATTCACTGAGCTTAGGGATCCTTGCTGGGAGCTGTTCTCATTAAGTTACTCCTTGAAAAACATGGATGTGATTATTGGAGGAGGTTGATGGTATACTAAGAAACTTGAGTGCAATGAGAAGTTGTCAGAAAATATGAAGCATGTGTTATATGTGTGTGCTTTGAAAGCTTTCCATTAAAAGCAGTGTCTGTGTTAGGTAGGTTTTCAAAGCATTTAGATCGTTATGTCAGGCATAATGTAGGTAGTAGATGCAGAACTCTTACTCAAGGGAGGTTGTCAACTTAAGCTGGCTTTATGTGCTGGCCAAATCTTAAAGCATTTTCAGTGTTTATTATTGGTAGATTTACTCAGTTACTAAATTGAGGTTAGTTTTTATCCAGCCTAATGCCCTCTTTAGGGTGAAACGGTAACATCCATAGCAGTGCTTAGCTTTGTCCAGTAACCTGTTGTGCTCACTTTGCTTGGGGTCGTGAAGGATAATGAAGATAATATCTGATATTTCAACAGAGGCTCAGATAAGATAAATGGATGCCTGGCTGATCTATCTGATACTGTCCAGTTCAGTGTTGGCCTTGCTTGCTTTTCTCTTCATCAACTTCTTCCTAATTGAGTTTCTCAACTTTGCCATGACTTCACCAGTGTTTCTGGAGAATGAAATTTCAGTTGGGATTTCAATGATGCTTGTCTGAAATCAGATTTTATTTGCTTTATTTCTACATAGTAAACGGATTCTCTCCTATCCGTGCCTTCCCCCCCCCCCTCCTCCCCCTCTTATTATTTTTTTTTTTTTGCATTAAATTTTTAGTGAAATGAATTATGGACCAGGAAATGAAGATTCTACAGACTTACTGCATTTGAAATTGGTCATTTTTCTTGCTCAAAGAAACATGTCCTGAAGCTTATAAATAGTTTGTAATTGTTGTTAAGGTTGTTATGCTTACTTATGCATTTGAAACTGCGTGTGCACGAAATTTCATTGCACAGCTGTCTTGAAGCCTTCATGTGAGGTGTTGCCTTTGAGGTTGGTATTTTAGATTTCCAACAGCTTTGATTTTTTGAGAGCACATGAAGCCGTTAACAGTTCTACTGATTGCATGCTGTATTAATTTGCTCATTCCTTGTGTTGTAACTAACTGGGTCAATACAACTGCAACTTGGTAGCTGAAGACATTTTTGTGAAAGTACATCTGACCCAAAACCTTGTTGAAAGTATTTCCCATTTCCAGAAGCTTCAGAAGTAACATGAATGAGGAATGTACATAAAGAGTTACAGCACCTCAAACTCAGTTTGTACCTTTGTTGTATGCCTTTGAAGATGAGATATGCCAGAGTGAGGCAGATCCATCAAGAAGGGGTGGTTGAAGAGAAGCAGTTTTCTGGAGTAAATCTGATGCTGATACAGGAGATGTGGCAAAGGGTAGGGTGACAGTTTACAGATTGTGTTGGTGTAAGTGCTTTAAGAGTCCCGAGTGCCCTTTCTCTAAGAGAGCAGAGAAGCTGAGCAAACTAGGAGGGGGGGGGGGGGGGGGGGGGTTTTTGATTTTTTTTAAAAGGTATCACTAGGTATCACTAATTACTTCACTACCATGCCTTCCCCTGCAAAGTTGTCTGGTAGACAATATAAGCCATTTTCTTTTTAAAAGTAATGAAAAATACAGAAAGGGGAAGGGGGGAGAGGGAGAAAAACTGTAGTATTATTTGGAAAGTGGTGATTTTATTCTGATCGAGTTACAGGTAGGGAAATTCTGATGGACATCTGTGCAGGAGATTGAACTCTGAAATCTCTCAGCAGTCTCAAAGCATATAGCTGAGGAAGACTGCTGTTTCTTAATTTGCCTCTGACTTCTGTATAGCATTGAGTCCAGGGTTAATATAACTCAAAGCTGCATCTGAGTTTGTTCTAATAATAGTTTTACTTCTGGCATGTTTTCCCACAATAAATTATGTCTTTAGTTTCACAGAAAACAGGGATAATATACTGCTGTATAAGTGGAAAACACATTTAGCTTTCCTTGCCTTCCCATATTCCATTGTGTGAGCAGATTTGGGTGAAGAGGCAAGGTGCTGCCTATGACTTGATGCCAGCTGACTAGTACCTAGAAATAAATAATGATATTCTTTTCCAGATTGAAATAATACAACTAATAGTAACTCATAAGGAGAACAGATGAGGAATCTAGCAGCTTCTTAAGATAGTCATTCCGTTTATGACCAAGATGAAGCTGAGACAGTAAAGGAGAGCTCAGTTTTGTCTTGCTGCATAGAAAGTACATCTATCTATATCGTAGAACTATACAGTAATTTGGAATAGAGGGGACCTTGAAGTTCATATGATTTCTACCCCCCACTGTTGACTGAGTTGCCAACCACTACATCAAATTGCCTCATCTTCAAGGGATGAGATATCCACAGATCTGATAAGCTTTGTGGGCCTCCTGGACCTGCTCCAGCAGGTTCATGCCCTTATATTGGGGGCCTCAGAGCTGAGGGCAGTACCAGAGGTGGAGTCTCATAAGGGTGAACTTGTGGTAGAACTTCCTCCTTTGACCAGCTATCTGCACTTGTTCACAGCAGTCCATGATATACATTATGGCCTTGAAAAATTTGCTCAAGTACCCTAAGTAGTTTATGAAAGCTTGAGCAACTTCTGCCTTGGTATTGAATTTTCTTTTTGTATTTGACTAAGTCTAGTTTTAAAGTATTTCTGTGGAAATTAAATTGTTATCACTGGGAATTTCTTCAATACAGATTTATAGAGAATCTTTGTGGGGGGGTTGACCTTGTTGTGGCTTCCAGATGCCCACCTATCCACAGTCCGCATTTCAACAGGGTGGAGAGAATGCAAGATGAAAGAGCATTTTAATTGAGGTGTTTTGGTGGTTTTGTTTTCATTTTTTAAATGATTTACCAGTAATTTTAAGGACAAAACAGGCTTATGGAAAAATTTATTGCCTATTAAATGAGACTTACATTGTAAGAAACAAATCCACAACACTGCCTCTCGTCCTTCCCCCCCCCCCCCCCCCCCCCCAAACTCAAGTAAATTTAAGTTTCTTTATCCCTTTCATACATTTTTTTTCTTCTCTTTCTAGGAGGGGCAAGAAGCACAGTATAATTTTGAGGACCCAGCTGTCAGTGAGAGTCCATGCCTGTATTGGTAAGTGAAGTTCTACGTGACTAAAAAAGAGAAGGAATAAATGAAATGGTCACTTGAGAAGCAAGTCTAGGAAATATATATATCAGCTTTGCAGTGTTCTAAGGTAAAGGTAGTGTTAAATCTATTTCTTTGTCCTTGCTGTTTGCTTAAGTTGTTATATGTTACCCTTTAAGAACATTAAAGAGATCGGAGATGCATAGCATTTGACAGTCAAGTGTGATGGTTGTGGGTGCTCTGAAGAATCTTGAATTATCTATTGTTCTACTGTCTTTGTATATCCCTAAAGAGGATTATATTCTGAACTGTGAAGGAAATCTGAAGTGTTGTTGACAGACAACTAGCTACAGCATTTTAATAGCATGAACTGTTTATTACTTCAGGTATTATGAATCTTGGTCACTTACTGCCATCATCACAGTGTTGGTGTCTTGGAAGAACCCTGCTTAAAACATTGCTGTCACAAATAAAAGTTTGAAGCAATAATATGTGTCATAAGAGCTTAAAGATTGCAGGAACAGAGGCAGTTGTGCTGTGATAGGACTAACGTTCTCCTGTGTTCTGTAGACCAACACTCAATGTTAGTCTAAAATTAATGCTCACATTCAGGTAATGTTATGAGGGATGCTATGGGCAGCTGATTTATTATCTGTGTGTTACTGTTGCTTGCTTTTTTCAGCACTTCTGTAGCAGATTTAGTGCCCTAATTGTTTACCTTGTATTTGGTCTTGCTTCATAATTCTCAGCTAAGCATTGGAGTATAGTCACTTTGCTTACCACAAAACTTTGCCTTACAGTACTGTTGTTGTCAGAAGATTCAGGCTTTAAATACTACAGAACTTCTTTGCCTGCCCCCAGGAAGTGTTATGAAATGGCCTTTATGGGAATTTGAATTGAGCAAAAGCGACCTACAGAATTCCTCAAATACCTCCCATTGAGAGCAAACTTCAGGCTGCATCATGCAGGAACAGATTCTCCTTTACTATGGTTGATTTGAGCAAACCTACATGTTAAGTATTAGAGGAGAAACAGGGATGGTGCAGAGTCTGGGATGATTTTATAAATATGAATGAAATTATAAACGTTGTAGGGAAATATGTTCTTGTTGGATCTAGGAATGTGTTTGACGAAACAGACCAATGCAGTGTCCTGAATTGAGATTTTAAAAAACACTTTTCATGTTTCATTCCTTCCTGGAGCTCAGAAATCAGCACAAGGTTTTGAGATTCCATGTGTGGTTGCTTTGTTTTAATCTGTTTGCATGCGAACTCAGTGGGGGCAATTAGGCTTATTAATGTGTATGTATTGTAGTTGTTCCTGTATGAAAGCACACTTCTTTGTCAGGTGCTGTTATGATACTGCTGCTGCGGCAGAAGTGATGCTTTTAGAGCTGAATGCATAGGAGGCAGGCTGCAAAGCTCAAGTCCAGATTCAGCCTTCTGGAACTGAAGTGTGTTTGTATATGGGTTTTTTGGCTTGGTTCATTACAGGCTAAAAAGCCAAGTCAAGTGCAAGATCTGCTTCTAATTTCCATCCTCTGATGAAGTTTTTATTTCTAGGCTAAATTTTTGTTTCAACCTGTAACTTGTAGTTTTTTTATTTTGCATTTCTGCATACCAGATGTCTTATTTTTTGGTGTGAGATAGTTTGAAGCAGTCAGAAACCCTCTGCTGTTCTTAATACTGACCTTGTGACGAACTGTGCCTGTCTGTCAGAGTCCTCATGGAATAGAGGGTTGTTTCAATGACAGTGGATACTTTGCTTCCTTTTGCATGTACTTTCACATCAGTTGCCTGTTAAATCTTTTTTGAAATATATTTAAATTTCAGTACTAATACTTATGCGTTACATGTGGAGCAAAAGTCAGGAGCTAGAGCTATCTGAGACTATTACATAGAATAAAGGCATTTTGCTTTGACTGTTTTCTTTCCCTTCTGCCAGTCTGTATTGAAATTAAGATTGTTCTCACAATATCCCTGGAAAGTATTGTTTAGAAATGTTACTGCCTTTGTAGTGTCAACAATGGTTAGCTAGGGCTGCTTTCTGAGAAGTCATAGCTTGTCCTGTAGTGCCCTTGCCTCAGAGCTTCTTGTCATTTTTGCTTTGAAGGCTTTACTTTGGTTTAGAGAAATAGCTTTCATGTCATTAAAGCTCCCATTTGGAAGTTGTACCAATGTGTTTTCATCTCTCTAGTGTATTATAGCTCTAGATTGTGGGAAGTACGCAAGTGTTTGTTTCTAATGTCCAAATGGAGCATTAATGGCTTCACTTCTCTAGGGAATTCCTTTGGATTTTAGTTTCAGAGGATGTATTAATTACAGGCCATCATTTACTAAGACTTGAATTTTGGCAAGTTTCAAGTTGAACCTATAGTTTATGGAAGTGTTGTGGGGTTTCCTGTTCTGCTTTGTTTTTAGCAGTGAGAGGAAGGATTAGAGCATACCAACCCGAGTGTGAAAGTTTCTAGGGAATACTATTTTCTGCTGTACATATATTTGTGTATTTGTCTCAAGTTGAGTTTGTATTATATGCCCAGCCTAAGGACTTTCAGCACCAAGGAATAAATTCTTATACCTCCACTTACTCTATTTTGGTCCTATCCTGATTGAAATGTCAGTACTGATTTAAGAATATTTTCAGAGATAAGATTTGAGTGTTCTTATACTGATATTTATAGTCTTCGGTCATGTGAAAGGATTTGGCAAAAACAGTTTTGTGGTATCTAACTAGTTGAAAACTATAGAGGTACTCTTGCACCTATTGATGTTAAGCATCCTCAGTTGAAGGAAGACCAATTCTTAAAATGCATAGTGTAAATTGCTTTTTTTTTTTTTTTTTTAGGATTTGCAAAATTTAGCCTTTTATTCTATTAGTCTAGTTACATTTATTGTGAGTTAATACTCCATGGGGAAAAGTCTTGGTTTTTGGGTTGTTTTTTTTTTTTGGCAGCTACATGACTTTTCTTGTTTAGGACACTTAGCTGTGCCTTAATGTTAATAAATTTAATTTGTAGGTATTTAACAATTATGGTGCTAAGATGAAGCTTTAACATCCACTTTAAGTGAGGATGCAGGTCTGAAGTGAGAACACTACGGTGCTGAAAACTTTTGCACCTGAAACTTAACGGAAGACTTGAGTCAGAGTGACTCTACGGTATTTTTAAAGCTCCTGTGAAGCTGGAGTTCTGCTCTTCACTGTGTGGCTGTTTGGACAGTTCTGCTTGCTGTAGCTGCTGCTACTGCCTAGCTAATGGTGCTTCACTTGTCTGGCCATTGTGTCTTAGTTGCCTCTCAAAATCCTGGGGAGTCCTGTGGAAGGCAACACCATTTGCTCTGTGTGCAGCATGTAGCCCTAGTGAGTCCCATGTCTTGTTTTAAAATATTAATGCCTTTTGTCTGGGAATCATCAGGTGTGTTACTATCAGTACTGAGTAGGAGGTTTGGTCTGAGACCATGACAAGGACTTAGAATTGTTCTTGAAAAAAAACAAGTGAGCTTTAGGTGTTAATACAATGTGATACAAGAAAAATGTCAGCAATTATGGTTTATGTGCTACTGGATACATGTACTGGCCAGGGACCAGTCAAAATACTGTGGCTTGGAAGAAGAGCAGATATTGCAAGGTGTATTAAATCTTACTGCTTCCTATCAATTTATTATTAGAAAAAGTAGAAAAAATCTCAGTTCTATTTGCAGTGTTTTTGCATTACAAAATTATTTTTCGATGGTCTTAGCTTCTCCCTGTCTTTATGCAAAGTCTTGCTTGTATCTTTTGATAAAAATAATAATTTGTATAGATACTGTGAGTATCAAGTGTTTTACTTGAACAGGGTATATGCCTAAACAATGTGCAATACTGTAACTGCAACATTCTTATTAAATCATAGAATAGAATTATAGAATCTTTAGGGTTGGAAGGGGCCTCTGAAGGCCATCAGTTCAACTCCTCTGCAGTGAAGAGGGACACCACAGCCAGATCAGGCTGCCCAGGGCCTGATCCAGCCTGACCTTGGAAGTCTACAGAGATGGAGCATCAACCACATCTCTGGGCAACCTGTTCCAGTGCCTCACCACCCTCACTGTAAAATATCTTTTTTTTTCTTATATCTAACCTAAATCTACCCTCTTTGAGATTGAAACCATCTCCCATTATTCTGTTGCTACAGACCCTGCTAAGGAGACTGTCCTCTTCTTTCCTGTAGCTCCCTTTTAGATACTGAAAGACTGCTATCAGATCACCTTGGAGCCTTCTTCCAGGCTGAACAGCCCCAGCTCTCTCAGCCTGTCCTCATAGGTGAGGTATTCTCATTCTGTGGATCATTTCTGTGGCCTTACCTGGACGTGCTCCAGCAGTTCTATGTCTTTTCCTGTAGTGAGGAATCCACATCTGGACTCAGCTCTTCAAGGTGAGGTCTCACTAGTACAGAGTTGTGGGGCAGGGTCACCTCCCTTGCCTTACTGAGCATGCTTCCTTTGATGCAGCCCAGGATACAGTTGGCTTTCTGGGCTGTGAGGGTGGACAGTGATGGCTTGTGTCCAGCTTCCTATCCACCTGTACCCCCAGGAACTGGTGTCTAGCCTGTGCTCTATCTGTATGTATGATCTATCTACATTATTTATCACTGCAACAGTTTTGTACACCCATTCTGTTGGCTTTAGTACGTAGACACTTTGAGATTTGCTGGAACATGATAGAGCTAGAGCACGCCTGCCCTTCCTGATTTCTTCCATGAGTTCTTGGCCATGGATTGTTTCCAAGTATGTGGTCTAGCAAAAGCAGCTGCAGCTCTTCATGACCAGCCACTGTTTTTGGAGCATCTGCTTTATCCAGCAAGGTTAGCACCAATAATCTATCCTTTTCACACAACTCTTTGGGTTACCTTTTTTTGGCATGATCTTATTCTCGTTATCTCTTATGGAGCAGAATCATAAATATCTCGCTGAGCTCTTTTTGTCCTGTGATACCTGAGGGAAGCCATAAGCTAGCTGTAAATGCAATGGAAACCAGCTGCTTTTATTTGTCCTTTAGTAGCTGAAATTTGCATCTGATCCTTTTTTCAGTGTACAGTTTTCCCTTCTGTTTTCTATTATGTGGACTTATGCATGTGTTACAGAAGATATGTCCTGCAATTATCTCTTCGTATGTTGAACATTCTCTATGCCCTTTCCCTCTAAGAGCTTGAGCTGCAAGTGCCTTCCCAGTGGAACCGCAGTGCTTTCTCTAAGACAGAATCATGGCTCAAGTCAGTAACTGTATCTGGCACTTTGTTACAGGGAAGATACACAGAACTGGTGCAAAAACATTATCTTTTCATAAGTATTGTACAGAAGTGTAGAAGAGACACTGATTCTGGTTAAGAAAATGTGCAGAATTGTCATACCTCATTCCCTGAGGGCAGAGTTAAGCTTGTGCCTACACCCCGTCTTACTGATACTTTACCACTTCGGATGCGTCTTTCTATAGGTATGGCAGATGATATATCTGTATGTGTGTGTTGGCAAAGAGTTTTCAAAGCTGCAGAGACTGTGAAGCTCTTGTAGTTGCCTCTCAAAGTCTTGGGGTGGATAGAATAATCCTGTAGAAGATATTGCAGAATTTTCTAATGTTTTAAGGGTGTAGCTTATTGAACTTGACATAACTTTTTTTTTTCACAAGTCTCCAAATATACGAAGTCTGTTTAGAATGCTTTCTTAAAGGAAGCTTAACTGTGGCATTAGGTCTTTCATTTGAGCTCTTCATTTGGACAAGCTGGATTTATGCACTTAGATGGATGTTTAAAGAAAGAGAGGCACTTTGGGTTGTTTGAAGCACTTCTTACAGTTTTCTGTTTTCTGTAAGGCATTCCTAACAGAGAACTTTCAGTTTGAGAGAGAGAGAACGTGGAGAGCATTAGCAGTGCAGCAAAATGCGCAACTGATTCAGATTTAATTTAAAGGGAACAAAAGAGGTGCCTTGAGAATTTGTCGGAAGCGCTGTGGTTTTGAGTTCTTTGCGCTGATGGTAACAAAGAGGTGAGCTGAAATTGCTTCGTCAAATACCTTAGCATAATTGGGACAGAAGAAAAGGTGATTAATGGATTTAATGGTGCTGCGTTATGGATCTCTACTTCTGATGTATTCTTCCTGTGATTCTTGCTGTAACTTGGTTAAAGTCCTGGCTTCAATGAAGACAGTAATAAATGTGTTTATTGGTTGTAAACGGGCTTTCAAAGACATTTCAAAGTCTTTTTAGTTTATTTTTCTGTACGAGTTAGGCTTTTTTTTTAATGGCATAACATGAGTTCTAGTTAGAGTAATGCAGATGGTACTGGGGCCTGCTTCCAGATGTGACTGGAGATATCTGGTTCAGCTTTTTTCCAATTTGAGTGAAACACGAAAGAGCTGCAAAGGCTATGATAAAAACACTTTTTTGAGCTTTTTAGGATTATTTAAATTTGTTTTACTGAGAATATGGAACACAGATGCTATAAGTAACGTCCTCTGGCCCCCTGATCAGATTGCTTTGTGAAAATCTATCCATATAAATAAACTTATGGTTTTGCTCTTAAAAGTGTACATCATTATGCTGAAACATTAGACTTCTTTGTTGTACTCCTAATGCATGCTTTTGGTCAGTCTCCTTTGTTGGATTAACTGCAGCACTTCCTTATAACCTGTTATTTGCCTGTCTTGGTCTCACCAAGAAAATTCAGAACCAGTTCTGTATGATTTCAGAAAGTCTTTGATATGAAACAGGGAAATTTCCAAGAATTCTCTGTGTATTTCATGTAAACTGTAATTTCTCAAATAGGCTTGGTAGCAAAATAAGCTGTAGAGCAGATAAAGCCTCCATGAGCAATAGGTTGCTACATTAAAGCAGTGAATTCCTGTTTTAAAAGGGTTTATTCCACTTCTGAAAGGACTGCTGTGGAGCATGCTAGTGGGATGCTTTTCTTGTCTTGGGAAGCTTTGTATTACAGTGTTGAAGCTTGTCTGACTTGCACCTGAGAGTCCTGCAGAAATTGAGTGAGATGTCTGAATTGAGAAACCTTCTTCATGACTTTTTTTAAAGACAAACTTCCATAGTAGTTTGCTTTTCTTGCAATGTGTAAAAAGTTTGCAAGACTTTTTTTTTTTTTAAACAACCAAAAACCAGGCAGTTATCTTTAGTAAACTTTAAAGGAAATGAACTCTTCATACAGCCAGGAAAGTAAATAGTATGATGCTTTATTTCCTCTCCTTTCCACTGCCAAAAGCCAGCTTAAGCTTATCAGATATAACTAAATTATAAAGCACCAAATTACTGATGCAGAGATTTTTAATGTGCCTAATTTTACACTCAGTCTACCCATGCATCTTTCTGAAGATCAAAAAATTCTAACAAAACACAGTATTGTTTTTAGCTTTTGTACATGGTTATTTACTCAGTACCTCAAGAGTACTTCTACTAATGAAATTTCACCAAAAAGAGAATGAAGTTAGTTAGTGAATTAACATGCAACTACTTGACCATACTGCCATTCAGTTTCTAAAATGTTCTGCCTAAAAGAGTGTTGCTGTTGTCAAGGCTAGGTTTAAAATGTTGCAATTTAAAGAGAAAGTCAATGCAAATTTAGCTCTAAAATGAATGAGAAGACTTGTGACCTTTAAAACCACTTCTGTTGACCATTATTAGCTGACTTAAAAATGTTTAACTCTGTGAATGTGTGGTAGGAGCAATACTCTTTTCTGTGCTGTGTTTTGTGGCCAAGAATTGACTATATCAGTGGACGATCAAGATATTTTTGAACGATGTTTGTGATCTTATACTAGACTTTGAGAAATACTTGCCCAAACTAAATAAAGTCAGCATAAGAATGGTCTCTATGCATATCTGTTATGATTGTAAAGTTGCAGCAGCCAATGCTGGTGCATTTGTCTGCTACCAACATGCTGCCGAACTCTGCTGCTGCAGATCTGTGTTTGAGGGGTGAAGCTCCCTTCACTTCAGCATCACTTATACATGATAGGGCTTTTCTGTCCCCTCAGAGATTGACCTGTGCTTAATCTGTCTCAAATCCCAGCACTTCCAACACTTGACTCTTGGAATGGATGTGGCTTTATTCCCCATGAATATTTTGGTGGGGAGATGTGATAGCCTCCCTTCTAAGGTGAGAATCTGCAGAAATCTTTGTTGCAGTATGGCAGCTAAGCACGAATGTGACAAATTTGTTATTACTTATTTTAATAGTCCGTAAGTGTTCAAGGGAGTTTCCTGAATCTTAATAGGTACAGGTGTTTGTGTAGTTGCTATTAAAAGAAAAATTACAATGTTTCTTAACCTTTCATTTGTATAAATGGCTATACTTGGTTTCAGTATAACTTCTTTCTTTAGCGGTTTGCACTTCCCATTTTGTAGATCTTTGTATTCAAAGACAAAGCAGTTCTTAGTCTTTTGATGTGTATTAATCTGAACTCATTTTGTGATGGACTGAAGCACAGCAAATTCAAGTCTTCAGCTGGAGGGAGGGAAAGGTTAAGTTTGTATTAAATAGCTTCAAATAAATTAGCATTATACATGGATGAGAATGGTGTGGTTTGTTTGTTTATTTTTTTGCCTGTATCTAAATCTGTTCCCTTTGGAAGATAGAAACCAAATGAGTTTGATTCAGATTATATAGGTCACTCCAAAAGTAATACCTTCTATTTATTTCCATGGAAGCTGTGATAAACACAAAGAACACAGTAAAGCTGTTTGGTAGAGCAAATTCTGAGCTACAGAACACTTTTTCAACATGATCACCATCATTAGCTGTGTATTTTCACCAGTGATGAACAAGAGCCTGCATGCACATTACTTTCGGAGCATCCCCTGCAGTTTACTAGAAACAGTGTGCTATTCAGGTCTATTTTAAGCTCTGCCCTGCAAAACCTTATTAGAGATGCATTGGTTAAAAAATGTTCTGCTTACAATTATGGAAGAGAAATTAGGAATCACCACTTAAAAACTGTGGATTTGGATTAGGAAATACTGATATTTCTTTTGGCTGTCATTCTTTCTTCTGCCACTTAGTCATTGACTTGTCTATAAGGTGAATGGAGGGGCACTAATTTAGCTCATGCTGAAAATAAATATGACTTCTACCTCACTAAGATGTTCTGAGCTGCATGGGTGGAATGGGCTTTGGTTTGCCAGTGGTCTCTAATCATGTATGCTGAAGACTGCATTAACGTTAAATATATGGTTTGTCTGTTAGCTTTTATGTATAGGAGAAGAGTGATTCTTCACCTGAGGCTGACTAGAGAGCCTGTGGAGTCTCCTTCTTGGCAGTCTTTAGAAGCTGGCTGGACATGAGCTTGGGCAGCCTGCTCTGGGTGGTCTTGTTGGAGTATGGGTTGGAGCAGATGCACCCAGGATGCCCTGCCAGCCTCAGCCATCCTTTGGGTGTGTCTTCTTCTGTTGTAAGATACAGCTCTGGCTTTCTTTAAGGAGCTGTGTGGTAATTTGGTTGTAGCTGTAGTGCAAGTTGTGGCTCTCACTTCCTAAAGTTGTTTTTGGTGGTGAGGAAGATATGGATTAGTGATATTTTTTTTTCTACTGTGTACTTCTGGTGTAATATGGGGCTGCTCCAAAAGTAATGCCTCCTACTTTGTTATGTTGGCCCATGATGTCAGAGACATTGGTATAGCAGTACCACAATGGGAGCATTGGTTTAAAAAAATATTAGTAATTAAAAAAAAATAGAGCTTTAGGGAAATCCTCCACATCCCATTTAATGGTAAAAAAAATACTAAACTGAAAACTATGTTATAGTTTAGAAATTGTCTGGGCTGCTTTTTCCTTAGCAAATTACTGAGAGAGATCCTGTGCAAGAAATAGGGAAGTGTTTCCTGCAGGTTTTTTTGTAATGTATTTTTTTTCATTCACTGCATGTCTAATTTTTGCTTTCTAATGAATGATTTGCTCTGTTATGACTGCCATGTTCCACAGATAAGTGTGTACTCAGGCTTTATGATCATTCATTTCTCATTAGCTAAAATAAGAGAATGAATGCATGCCATTAAAGCACAGAGCCATAAGATGCGCTTGAAAAATTATACGCATGCTTCAGTTTGCTGTAAACAGTGTTCACTGATGCCTCAAAAACTGATGTCATTTGCTAACTTCTTGTGAGCTTACTGCCAAGCTGAGTATATTAATAGCTTCTTTTCAAACCAGGGCTGTGTTGCTTCAGTCCTTACATGCAATGACAGGACAGTTAAGTTTTGTTACCATCTCAGAGTCTGCTTGGGTGGTGTGATAAGAGATGCACGTGGTTTCCTAACATAGTTGGACAAAAGTTTTGTACAGATTATGAATTTTTCTTTTGTATGTAATGTTAAAGGTACTATCTCTAATTTAACTGTTAAGTTGCTCTCTGGTCTAGAAGTACCTGTGTTACTTCTGGACTGCATGTTACACAAGTTTTCATTCTGCCATTCAAATTATACGTGCTGTTGATTTCTTATCTTCAGTTCTCCCATTTTTCTTTTTCATATACAGCTGCTTGTTTTTTTGTATAAATTGAGATGTTTTAATATGTAATTGGAATGCATCTCAACTTTTTCCTTCATGAAAGAAATATCCCAAAGGCTGTGATACCCTCTCATATTCAACAACAAAAAAACAGATGAAAGAACATGTACAGTAGTGCAGAATATTTGTGGTATCTCCAGAAGCATTTATAATAAATACTCATCCCTGTTTCAGGGTATACCACAAACAGATGTGATGAGTTGCCATTATGGCTTTGTACAGCCTGCTGAAATCAAGGATGTCATGATATCTTTCTGGAAAATGGAGAGATGGATGGGATTTTTTTAGGGTATTTCATGTAGGCATTATCCAATTTAATCTAGAACATCTTGTTTATTTTGCAGCTTTTGTGCTTTTCTAGCATTACTCTGTTAGCTGCTCTTCCTGTGTTTTAATAATGATAATATCTCAATTAAGTTTCTTTTTTTTCCTGTTTTAAGTCTTAATATGGCACAAAAAAAAAAGTTAGGATCTAAAGAGGTAAAAATGACAGCTTCTGAATTTAAGACATAAGTAAAGGTTACTGTGAATGGATAGCATACTGTTTTACATAGTGGGATGTCACAAGACTTGTCAATTCATATTTAGCAGTTTGAGATGATCCTGGTATGTCTGAAGTTATGTATCAGGCTTCTTTTAACCTCTCAAATATGAAATATTTAGCCCCTAGTCTTACTCTTCAAACATGAAGAGGAGTGCATTTCTAAACTGTGCTTAAAAAATAAAAATCTTGTTTCTGCTAGCTCATTTCTCACCGTGGATGTTGACAAGGATTATATGTCAACTGTAAGGGCTACTTATAATTTCAGGATGTCTAAACCTGGCACCATTACTTAGCTTCTTGCTGTGCTGAGGAAGAAAAGATGACAGTTGGATGGGTTCCTTGCTTCTAGAATCCTAAAATTAGGTTCACTGACTGTTCAGGAGCCTGTTCAAAGTCAAATGCCACTGGAGAGACTTGCCTACTTCCTGGCCTCATGTGAAACGCAAACAGTTGTGAGCGTGGAAAGCTTCTTGGCACGCTTGGCATAGGAGGAGGCCTGGAGTTCAGTTCATCTGGTTGCAGTGTTGGTTCTGCCACTGCAGGAGCCTGGTGAGCTGTTCTGCACAGCAGAGGAGGATGGTGATGTCAGCCAGCTGTCAATACTTTTCTGTGGTTTGTTGAGAACAAACGCAAGTGGTCCCTCCAACAGACTCATCAGGAGGCCTTTCTACTTTTGTCTTTTGCTGATACACTGCAGAAGATCTTGCTAAAGAAATCATGTTTCATATGTAACACTACTCTGAAAAACTTTGGGTGAAGTTTTCACATGGGAGTACTGTCGTATGTTGTTCACTTCAGTGTTTATCAATTTCCAGTATATTATGAATTATTTTTGATCCAAGAAAAGATTAAATGAGGCAATAGAAACCTCCTTATATCTATGCCTGAATACTGTAGTGTTTTGGAGGGTTGTGTGCTCTAGGAGACAGGATGGTCTGCAGAGGTTCACACACGGGACGAGTGTATATATAAGCAGTCCTACATACCCTACATAATACACAGTGGGGCACTACTAGCAGTCACGCTATCTCCTGGGCATTCTTTCAGAGATCAGTGATCTGCATGTTGCTCACGGAGTGGGAAGGCACTGGGCTCTGAGCTTCTTTGCTATAATATGCATCAAAAAATAACTTATAGGTTAATCTTTAGTGCTGTGTCATTGCTGTTGATCCCCTTCTTGTGAGCCTCAATCATTCTTGACATGCAACTTGGCATCTCTTTTAGCCTCTAGGCTCCCTCTATCATTAGTAAATGGGGATTGTTTAGGGCGCACTTCAGAGCATCCCAGCTACATTCCTGCCCTGAGTTGCTCTCCTTTTATTGACTATAAATGGAACTGTGAGGGAGAGGAGCTGCCAGGTTGGGAAGCTCATGTACTTGCTGTTGTCTCTGTTTTGTGTTGGTAGAGCCCTGATAACTATTAGTGAAGTCTGATTCTTTACCAAGCTTTGTAAATAGCTAGTCATTTCTTTTCCCTAATTTCTACTAGTGTCTAATCTGTAACTGCTATATGAAAGTATACTTACTGATATAATTCCTGTGTAATGAATTGCTATGGGAGCAGTGTTTGAACAGTTACCTAGTGACAGGGATGTGGTATCTTTATTTCTGATGTACATTTACTAACTAGTTTTTTAAAATATGCTAGGAAGAAACATCTGACTTAGTTCTTAATCTTCTTGGCTCTCTTCCTAGGTGGCTACCTGAATATGTCATATTGTCTATGTTGCATTGATGACGTTTACTGTAAATAGACAAGTGGTGTTGGTAGCACTGCTGATGAGAAGTTCAAATATTTTCTTCAGTGTTGTATTGTTGTAGCTAGATAAAACTTGTAGGCTGTCAGAGGGAAATTTCAGTATTAATCTCCTGTGTATTGATTACATTTCTTGAGTGACCAAACAGGAAATCTCGGTATCAGTGATGAGCTGACATGCCCTTTTTTTTCTTCAATGAATGATATTTTTCATTTTTACTATCCAGAAGTTGCTATTGTTTGTTTTTGGTTGTTTTTTTTTTTTTTTTAATTTATTAACGCTTTATTTTGGAAATGCTTTATCCTTTCTCATGATTTGACTAGAAATTTCTTCTGGCATAGTTTAAATGCAGGTAGTTCCTATCCTGCAAGAAAGGTATGGCAGGAGGGCATATGCTTGGTTTGTATGTTTGTGTCTGTATGCACTGTGTTATACATGCTTATATGCTATTAAAAGCAGCTAGTGTCTGTGCCATCATGTGGACGTGTGAGGGAGGTCATTCTCACACTGTGAAGAGCAAGGGAAACCACATTCAAGTGTGTCTGAGCTATGCTACATATTCCAGCCTGATGGAAAAGCTGAATGTTTATTAAGTCTTAAGATGGTGCTGGGAGAGTTGTCAGTTTCAGCTTGCCTCACCTGTTTCAGCCTGATCCCCTGAAGTGCCCTCTTATCAGGTAGAACACATTAGGGACTTAGCTTTCTCTTACGTATGTCCATTTGTTTCTTTCATAAAAACAGGAAATAAAGTCTCTGGGTTAAAAAAAAAATAAAAATTACATATTTGATAGCTTGTGTTCTACTGCTGTCTACCTTCTTTTCAGAAGAATCCTAAATTTGTATATGAAAGTGTGTGTAGGGGAAGGATGTTTTGCTATTCAAAATGGAGGAGCTGTTAGTGAAAGTCCCGATGGCCAAGAAGTAGAAATGAAGTTTAAGAACAGCTGCATTGAGTAGCATGTTCTCCTCTTTCTTGTCTAACAGATACTTCAGTATCTTTGGAAACTCATCTTGCCTCTAGCAAAATTAACTTCTGCTCAGTGAGTGAATCATGACTACTGTAACAAGGACAACATCAGTAGATATGTTAGGATGACAGTAAGGTCACTCAGGGCTGTGTTACCACCATTGGCTCTAAGACTCTTAGTATAAATGGATGGATAGAAGGAAAAGATCAGTGTTATTTCTGCTACTGTGCCCAAATTTTTCTGCTAGGGCTGAGGCAGAAATTCTGGCTGCTGGAATACAAGTCTTTCTGGCCAGATTCTCCTCTCCCTTTGTGAAGGTTTGGGGTCAAAGATAGTCCATTTGACCTCTGTGGAGCACTTCAAAACAATGGTGTTGTGGGTTTTTTTTGATAATTTGTATCAATCTGTTTCCCGAATATCAGATTCATAGGACATCCCTTCCCAGGAGAAATAAGTTAGTTTTACTCTAGCTCTCAGCATGGTATTTTTGACCAGAGCTTCTTCAAAGCAAACCAAGATCACTGTATGTTTCAGGCATTACAGAACTTGCTGTGCTTCATGCAGAGCTGCAAGCACCCACTTCTGAGGCCTTTCTATATAAGAGGCAGTTTTTTTCTCCTTGTCTTTCATATTATTTTAGGTTTTTTTAATATCCCGGTTCTTGTAAGTACTCTGGCATGTTGCTGGGGGTTTCAGACACAGACGCTGCCTGTCGGCACCTGCTGATGAATGAGTCGGTGGCAGTCGGTCAGGCACAGCGCGCACGCCCTTGCACATCCCTCCCTGTGAGGGTCAGGTCAGCTGTGCTTTGGCATTTAGCTCCCCACTGGAAAGATCTTTGCCTTGTTTCCTGTGAATAACAAGAAAAAGGAGGAGAGAGGCACTGCGCAGGCTACCTGCCCTCTCCCTGCTGGGGAAACAAAGGATCTATTTTCAGGGTAGCTGCATGTTCTGGGCATGTAAATGTGATATCTTATCAGAGTCTGCTGTGGTGCGTGTCACCGTTCACCCCTTTCACATCATCTTGTTGGTAGATAGTGAAATGGTGACTTTAGCATATCGTTTCTGCCTTCATTAGTTGATAATGTGAAGAGCGTTACAATGACCAAACTATGTCCTTGTGACCTAGCTGCAGCTCTCAGAGTTTAGTACTGCTATTCTTTGCATGCCTGTGCACACATGACATAACTGTTCTTCAGTCTTTTCTTTCCTCAGTGATAGCATTTCTAGCGTATTATAGCCTTAATACTTAGCAGGGATATCTTGTTTAAACCAGAAAGAAAAAAGTAGTGTGGTTTGGACAGAGAGTCTGAATTTCCATCCTTCTGCCCTTTCTTTTCATTATTTTTTTTGGGGGGGGGGTTAATTAACACCAAAATTGTAAAGGAAAGCTCTTACATTTTTTCAACATCTAATTTATGAGTAAAAGTACTTGTCGCTACTGTTTATTTGCAAATACTTATTTGCAGCTTTGAAACAAATGCCTCCAAAGGCCTAAGAAAATAGTTGTTTGTAAAGAAGATGTGTACGCATTTTCTTCTTGTTGTGCCTTAAATACATTGCAGAGACACATTGCCAAGAGCTATAACACAAGTTCAATGCAGAACTATTTGGTTATCCTGCATGATCAAAATAAATGATTAAGATGATTTTCCTATTCTGTAGAGGGTTACCTTACACAGATGTTTAGGTTATTCCTGATGGATATGTTGTGAAAGAGACCAGTTCCCCCACTTCCTTCTTCAGCAGCAGGGAGCAGTTGCCTAAGCAAATGATAAAAAAAAAAAAAAAAAAAAAAAACCAATACAAGTTGCCAGTATTTCACCAGAATACTTTCCGGCCTCTGACGGTTTTATACTTCATAGTCTTTGAGATGTTGTCTTCACAATCATTTACTGTCTGTGGATTTTTCTCCCAGGAACTTGGCTACTTACTTTTAAGACACTATTCTTGCTTTTATTTTATGGGAAATATCTTGGCTGTGAGTTTCAGCAGTTCAGTATTCTTGATGAGGCAGAAGCTCTTCTGGGTTAGTTTGGACTTCAAATTTTCATTAGATAACCTGTGGCCTTCCAATACTCAAAGGGAGCATATAAGCAGGAGAGGGGGAACAGCTGTTTTCAGGGATGCATAGCAATAGGACAAGGGGGAATGGTTTTAAACTAAGACGGGAGGTTTAGATTAGATATTAGGAGGAAGTTTTACACAGAGTGTGTGTCCAGGTGGTGAGGCACTGGAACAGGTTGCTCAAGGAGGTTGTGGATGCCCCATCCCTGGAGGCATTCAAGGCCAGGGTGGATGTGGCTCTGGGCAGCCTGGTCTGGTGGCTGGTGACCCTGCACATAGCAGGGAGGTTGAAATTAGGTGATCATTGTGGTCCTTTTCAACCCAGGCTATTCTATGATTCTAGCTATATTGATAAAGGAGTTCATGATTCACCATACCTTCTGTTAAATTTCAGTAGTGGTCTTCATTCCCCTCCCATCTTTACCTTTTTTACAGGATGGAAATCCCTGACCTGGTTGGTCAGGGATGGCTGGACCATCTTTATTATGTAATGTTTCATTAAAGCATTTCAGCAGTTATTTACTATATATCAACCTCTTTGCATTTCTTTTCTGTAGTCCTTTTATGGAGCTTTTGAAATTGGGCCATTAAATCTATCTCCTGTTAAAGCTGTGGATACACAATTTCTTTAAATAGTGCTTTCAGTTATGACTTCTACCTTTTGTCGTCTTTTTATTCCCTAAGACAGCTTAGCTCGGAAGCATTTACCAGAAAATGTTACAGATCTGGTATTATCTGAGCATCTTCTAAAGGTAAATACTCAATTTGAAGCTTTAACTGTATGAAAAATGTGAACAATTTATTTTGTCTGACACTTCTCTACATTAATTTCATCTATCATTTATATTCTTCCATCAGAGTTGTATGCTCCTTTGGCAGTTCTTCTATGCTTGATTCTGCTCTTGCTTGTTTTGAATAGCTGACAGTAACAAAACATTCAGTTAGGTGGACTTTGAATTAAAGTTTTTAAAATATAAATTGGATATAATTTTTAGCTCTGGAATCTCTAGGGTGTTAATTTGCTCTAATGCATCTATTTAGATGTAAAGATAAAGATGTCACTATATGCATGTTCGGGTGTATTGAATGGGTCAGAACTCATGCTTAGATTCTTTCTATCAGGGGAAAATTATCTTAACTTGAATGTGAGTACTCACATTCGTGATTTTTTTTCCTTCTATTTAACCAGTACTACTTTCTGCTTGTTCATCATTGCTATATTTTCATAGATTCCTAAGAGCTCGTCTCAAGAAAAAAGTCAGTATATTTGGCTGAAATTCAACACCATTTTTCTATCTCAGTATAATTGATTGAACATGGCCATTAAATCTTAATTAATGTTATTTAGTAAAAATACTGACTATAATTACTTCAATTTGACACAAAGCAGGTCTTTGTATGAGTTCATTATCCTGTGTGAAATAACATCACTGCTGTTACTGTGCATTCCTTCTGCTTGTTGAGCTGCTACGGAGAAAGCACTTGCAGGATGAAATTCTTTTCTTCCCTGTGATGGTAGATTCACTCAGTCTGAGCTCTAGGAACTTGTGTGTAAATATGCTGTTTTAATGTTTGGGAAGGTCCAGTGACTCAGTGAGCTTGTTAATAACTTCAATTATGGTGTAAGAGCAGTGCCTCACCCTCTATTTTAATGTTTTGTGCCCCATGGATGAGGAAACTGAAATATACCAATAACTTCCTTTCCCCCAAGCCCCAAACTCTGACTATGAGGTGAGTTGGAAGATCCTCTGTACATCACAGATAAGCTAAATTTAGAGTATGATTTGTGCGGGAAAGCAGAGTGCTCCTTCCTGCTCCTCTGCCGTGTTTTATCAATCCCTTAGCTGTACAGGGATGTACGGTGGGACAAATTTTCTGTGAAATCCCTGAGGGCCCTGCCTTTTCTAGCAGTATGTGCCCTATGATATGGAGGTGTATGTAAGGTATGTGTGACTTGAGACATTAGGTGCACAGAATACCTGTGTCTCTGGCAGGGCTGTGGAGGCAGGAAGCTGTAGCCTGAGAAACAGGTAGAGATAGGGTTTCTGCCACCAGAAAAAGCTTGTCTTGTGATTGTACCTATAAGTACCCCAGGCTTTCTGAAGGGAGTCAGCATAGTGCTTTAACCACAGTCTGTGACACGTGCTGCATGCGTGTGTTGGGCATTCCTTTACTTTTACCTGGATTTTCTAAAATACCTGGTTTGTTACCCTCAGATGACAGAGATGATAACTTCGGGATGATTAATTTGGAGATTTTTTTGAGCCTTGACATGTCAAGAGGTCAGTTACCCTATACGGAAAGTTTGTGTGTTATCTTAAAAGGGTTTTGTGATTAGGTGGCATCCCACTTATGTGAAGTTTTAATTGATCTCTGAGATTAAGCCAGAGACTTGGTTCTCATTTGAGGAAGGGGGTGAATCGTAGATTGTTGTTGAATGGAACACTTGCACAAATGGAAGAAAACTCTTTAAAAGTCTGTTCTGAAAAAATAAAATCTGATCACCCAGCAGAAGAGAATAGGAGGTGTCAACGGTTTATGGGCTGGTCCGGCCCAGTTCCGTGACCAGCAGGGCGGAGGGATCTGCGGATCCGCGCCTCTGGGAAAGGGGAAGCAGGGGACCCCAAAATACTTGAAAACAACAGCACTGATCTGAGGTGGAACAAATGATTTTACTAAATATAGTAGAGAGAGAGAGAGAGAGAGAGAGAGTCTGTTTGAATTGTATAGACCTCACCACAATGCTGGGGTGAGAAGTGCAGTCCAGTTGGGTGACTGAAGTACAGACAGCGAAGCGCAGGCGGCGAAGTGCAGATAGCAGCGAAGCACAGACAGCGAAGAGCAGGCGAAGAAGGATCAGGTGACCTTGCTTGGAGTTATATCCCCTTGCTGACCGCAAAGTCTCCTGGGGAAATGTAGTTCTTCTCCGACGGACGAACATTCGGCAGAAATCAAACCCCACCCCCAATGCATTACATGATGTTATGGTGTGGAATACTGATGACCAAAAATCATAAAACCATGACAGGAGGGAAAATGCCATTTGTAGTTTTGTGGAACTACTCATTTTGCTCATTTGTACTTATTCACCAGCAGGCAACATGCTAATGACTCTACTTTTATTATTTAGCTGCTTGTTAATTGGGAACTCCCATTTGAAACTGGTTGCAAACCCTTAAGTCTTTTGGTCTATTTTCATGTGTAAATCTGCCTCACAGAGGTTCAAAAAAAGTATGAGCATGCTGAGGACGGACAGTGGTGAGTGTGGAGGGCAGCTGATGAACCCTTTCTCTGGAAGAGAAACTTGCAAATAGTCTCTGCAAATATGCAACACATCAGAAATACAGAGACTGGGAAGGCATAAACTTGTTTTCACAAGGAAGAAAAATCTCTGCAGATTTAATTTTTATGCATGAAAGTGTTTAGGGATGTTAATTTGAAAACTTGTGTGTGCTTTCAATCTGGAATACTGCTGTAAAGAAAGTGCTTTGGAAAATGGGTACTATTTTGTACTGTATTATGGTTAGTTTACTGCATCATTTCTAGTAAAAATCACTTCAGAAAAGTATTCTACTAGTCTCTATATTGGAGGGATTTAAGACTAGAAAGGTCATCCTCTGAGACCAGTCTTCTGCTATTCTGCATTACATAATCTCTTCTGTAAAGTTACTACATAGTATACAGGAGCAATAGCTGCTTTTTAGCTTTCGTTCGCATTTACAAATTGCTAAGCTCACTCTGTAGATACTGGATAAAATTGAATTTCTGCTGGCCATGCAGCAACCTGAGATTTAATTGCTGCTGACCTCACTTGGCATCCCAACCTTAGGAACAGCTGTGTGTGCTGAATCAGATCTTCAGCCTGTGCAAGTAATTCTCCTGTAAGTCAGCTGAGAAGCTTGTACAGTGTGTGTCACCTCTGTCACGTATAGAGAGAGAATGTATTGAATTTTGTTGCTGCTCTGTGGATCCTGAGTTCAAAAGCAGCAAGCAGTTTCCATGGAGGAATCTCGGGGTAGAAAGAAATCAGTATAAACATACGTTATAGAGATGAGCTGGGGAGTAATGAAGGTCTTATGCTTGAATTTCAAAGGAGATGTTTCTCTTTCTCTGTTGTCCCTGAGGAGTTCTGAGGAGCTTGTTTTATGCTGAACATGTCTCACTGCATTGATTTTTGAGTAGAAGAGCATGTTAAGTGGCATGTGGTCATTGAACATTACTCAAACACAAACTTTTGTGGAGAGGTGGAGGAAGAGCTAGGTCTCAACTTTCTGAATCTGGGCAATTTATCTTCAGCAAACTGTGACAGAGATTACTCCTCATCTCTGCTGTGTTACATACCCTGCAGGTTTCCAAAGGAGCAGCTGGGAAGGCAGTGAAGGCTTCCACTGGTGTTGCAGTAGGGTATTTGGCTCTGACAGTGAAATATGAGTATGTAGCTTGAGGCTACTAAGCTAATTGAAGGAAGGGGGTAGGGGGGAGAATAAAAGCCCTCCTTCCCTCCTAGATCCTCCAGAAAACCTTCCAAAGATTTTCTCCTGATCCCTAAGGGAAAGTCCGCTCTTGAGGATGAAGAATAATGTGTTAGTGGATGTATCTTTGCAGTAGAATGGTCACATTAACCATCATATCCAAAATGAACACCTTGATTTCATTTTCTCATTAAGAAAACACTGTCATTGGGGGGTGAGATAGAACTCAGGACCTTGTAGCCAGTCCTGTTTCATTGTAAAGGGATACCTGGATTTAAATGAAGCGGAGTTAATTCAATACAAGTTCACTGCTAGAGGGTAGGTCAGTTGAGCAAAGGAAAAATATTGCTATAACAGGCAGATAGCTGTTTAAGAAAGAGGGACTGAAATAGAGTACGGTAATTAGGGAAGTAGACAAATGCATTGCATGACACTACTTACATGAAAAGGGCTGGAGTCAACAGTTAATTTCCTGAATGTTTTTGGCTGTAACACCAAAAAGAAAGCATATAAAAATGGAAACAAAGTAACATTTCTATTGTGATTTCTTTTGTATATGTGCAAGGTACTTTCCAAATACTTGAAAAGGATAATCCTGTCTTCAAAGCATGCTTTTTTTTTTGAATGCAGAAAGATAGACAGAGGTTAGGGGAAGGGTAACTCAAAAAGGAATACATATTTAATATAAATACCTAATTGCACATCCAGAAAATGTTTGATGTGGTTAAAGTTGAGAGGTACAACCTCAAAAGTTAGAGAACACTGGAATTACGGTAGCCTGCAGAGCTTTTATTTCTGTATTTCTGTTCTTAGCCATGGAGACAATAGAAGGAAAGACTGAATGGCAATTCCTATTTTACACGGTTTAGTTCCTGCTATTTCATACTGCTCTGTGCATTAGGTGTATGGATGAGTAAAATCTGAAGAACAGTGCATACTGAAGTCTTGTATGACCTACTCCCCATCCTGCAGGCAATTGAAGGGCAGCAGTGCTTCATGAAGGATGTTTATGTAGTCTAGAAAAGAACATTCTGCATAGGATTGTTGAGGAAGTTCAGTAACAAAGCTTTGTGATAAAGAGTCCAAAGAGGAGCCTAAAGACTGTATGGAACCCAAAGCTGAATGCAGCACTTCTGGTGAAGATTGGTGAATCTTCAGATTGGTTTTGTGGACTTCTTGGCGCATACTGTACTATAATAATGGATGACAGGAGTCAAGTTGAGGTCTTGTTCAGGAACTTACATTTTGCCAGTGGTTTTCTCAGTTATTTGCTGACATAAAAAGAAAGTTGACATAAAAAAAAAAAAGCCCTTATTAAGCTTCAGGTGCTGGAGGGAATTTGTTTTTAAAAAAACACATTTCTTTTTCTATATCAGTAAGTAGATCTCCTTTCTACCTGCTGATACTAGGAGGAAAAAAAAAAAAAAGGCTCAGAGTGAAATTTCTCTGATCTGCATGAAATATTTTTTTCCTTTATTTAATCTTTCCCTGACTACCTCTTTGCCTCCAAGGAGAGAGTCAGCAGACCATATGGCTGAAGCTTGGTTTAAAAAAATAAACAGTGGAGAGAAGGGTCTTACAATAACAAGTGTTAGGTGACATTAACAAGAGGGTAAGCTACCAGACTGACTTGTAGCTAACCTCCTGGTGTTCTTGTGGGCCAGGGACGTCACTCAAAGGCTGAGAAGGATAACTGGTGGGACATCTGCTTCTTCCATCAGCAGTGCAGGTCTAGGGGATATGATTCTCACTAACAATTAAGCAAATGCAACTCAATTTTACTAGTTTGTTATTAACATGGAGTTGATTGGTGTGGGGCAGCTCACTTTCCTCCTGTTCTTAGGACAGTACTTACTCATTGGGATAATTTCTATCTTTTGGTAGCAAGGCCATTAAAGGAAATCTTTATTAAGTAGCATATGCATTGAGGCTGTTTTGCAAGACTACTTTCAGGATAATAATTGTTCAAGTATCATTCTGAAAGGAGGCTCTTGCCAAGGACTTTTCTCGGAGGTATGCCATGTGTGATTACCAGTACTTCCAGAAGACAATTTATAGCAGAAAAGTGTGACATTAAAGCAGAAGTATCTCGGTTGTCGAATACTGGATTTGGGACTGCAGCACTCAGTTTGAGAGTCTCAAACCTTTTGAAAGAGTGAAAAGGAAAATCACTTTCTTTTGGAGCCTAGATAGTGACTTATATAGGAAAGTAACCCTCAGTGATAGTATGCAGCCTTCACCCAAATGCCTCAGCCAAAAGCTATCCTTAGTTTGCAAGACTTTCGCACTTACTCTTTTCAATTTCTAGTGTGGATTATTATGGTTTTGAGGGCTACGTGTGGGGCAGGATGAGAGGGGTGACATCAGAGGCTTGTGATGTGGGTGGCTGTCCGCAGACACTGCTATGGACTGCCCTGGGGATCTGTTGGTGGCAGGTATCTAGCTGCAGAAAGAACATGTGATCAAGTGTTTCATCCTTCATTTTGCCCAGAAAAATGGCTCAGGGATTTCTCTTGTTCTCTTCACCTTTCACAGCCTGGGGAGGCCTGAGCCTGTGTTTTTGCACTCAGGTTGCACGGTTGTGACCACTTCCTAGAAGGTTCAAAAATGAAACTGGAACTGAAGGATTTGCTGTGGAAATGCGGGGATTGTTTCAGCTGATAGAGAAATCACTGTTTTTTCAGTGGGATGCAAATGATCTAGGTTGGGTCCGATTTTTGTTGTTGTTTTCTTACAGCTGGTTACAGTGGATAGTAGTAGATAAGGGCAACACTGTATGTAGAGAAATATATGGAGCTAACAAAAGTAAAAAAGACTGTTTATCCCAACGTTCAGCCTTACAACATCAGTTATTGCTGGGAACATAAAGGTAGCAGATAAACACAGCTTGACCTAAGCTGTGTTGCAGCTGGCATAAAACTCTCTTGATTTAGAAAGTGTTGAGGGTTGGTTCTTTCTGTGGAAGAACTATTCACATAAATTTTATGCGACTCCATCAATTTAGTGGTGATTTTACTAGATTCTGTTCCCACATTTTACTTCATTTGAATTCAGAATGTGGTACAGTATAAGTAGCAACTCCTGTACCCAAGTTCAGGCTACCCATGTGTATTGTACTTGTGCAGGTGTTTGGGAAGAGGTGCTTTCTTCTGCCTGGAAGTTGTAATGAATATCGCTTGCCCCACATGCTCTGTAACTGGGATACTCTCAGTTGGCAGTTAAGGACAGATTTACTGCCAAGTATTTATTTTTCAGAATGCATAAGAAAACACAGTGTAAGCAAATAAATAACTTGATTACTGCAAGGAATAGGTCAAGTCTACTGCAAGGAATAGGTCAAGTCTAATTGGAAATAGAGCCTGGCAGCTTTAAAGTCTGCACAGTTTTCTTATAACTGTGAACATATTGATCATGTGCACAATATACTATCCCTGACCATTAATATCATAGTGGTCATTTCACTAACTGCTAAGAACAGCTATCAGAGATTATCATACACCCGCAAAGTTATTGAGAAATTTAGGCTTGGGTTATATTCTCTGGATGCTCTCTGCAACAGGGTTGATTTTGACCATTGATGCCCTTGTATACTTAATTCATTATAGTTCTGGGAGTGAATGTGACATACTGAAATAAACTGCTATAGTAGGATTAGTTAAATATCATATTTTAATATATCCTACAATATTAAATAGGTTTATTTGTGTTCTGCTAGCTTGTAATCCTGTAAACTCTGGGGCAAACTTGAGCAAAACTTTGTTCATTATATCTTGAGTTTTATTATGAACATCAGAGTGTTTTGGGGCGCAAGGTTTCCTGTATAGCATGCATATCAAGTAATGTAATGTGCCCTGTCTAAATGGTGGGACTTATTTAGTCTAGACTTCTCTTTCATAGTCATGTATATATGTGTGTGTATGATCAGTCTGGGAGCATAGTAATGGCTTGATATTGACCAGAAAAACTGTATTAAAGATGATATACCTGATTCAGTGAAATAAGGAAATAAAGCACACTTACATTTTTGACTCTAGATACTCAAAGGCTCCAGGCCAAAAGGAGATCCTGTATCTTTCAATGCCATGTTGTTATTTCGAGTGATTTTTGGTAGTGGATTGTGTTTGTTGATTGGGTACCAGAGTTAGAATTGTGAATACATGAATTAGCATTATTTCAGAACTGACATTTTCTTCTTGCTTCGTCACTGTATATAAGTATATGAGCATCCATCCTCTACAGGCATGTTAACATAAACCAGCAAGCATTAGAGCATTGAAGAAAACTGAGATCAGCTGTATTCTTTGGTTAGTGGGTTCGAAGTGCTGGGTTTTGATGGTGTTAAGAAGTCTTTTTAATTCAAGAAGCAGCTGAGAAGAGTAATTTGAACCAGTTCATTTCCAGAGTACCGTAGCAATTTATTCTGGATGACTTGTTTTCAATGACTTCGAATTGTTTGTCTTCCAATTAGTTTTAGAGGTGTTAATGGAGATTCCTGAAAGTGTTATGCAGAATACCATGTTTGTTGTATTTTTTTATTCCTTTATTTTCTATATATATATATATATGTACCTGACAGAGCAGTTCTGTACATATATTGATATTCCGTTGTATGATTTATACTAACAGGGGAGCCCTGACTGCAGTAAAAATCTCAAAATGCTGAATCCGTGTTTATATTTTCATTTCAACTCCATTACTAAAGGATTAAGAACTTGGAACATACTGTGAGATATTCATTTTCAATTTTGTGCCAGAAGAAGGAGGTTAACATGGGTTAATTATGGGGCATGTATCTGAAAATTTTTGTTCTAACTGAAGTAGTTTCATTGTTTTGTTATATTAATTAATCAATGATAATGCAAAAGGTCTTTGTGGTTCTAATCTGGCAGAGTGGCAATGCATTTAAATAACTCTAAGCATGCGAGCTGACTTCTAGTTCTGCTCAGGGCACTTATATTCAGTTGCAGTTCCCTGAATCAGGATCTTGTGGGAGTTAGCATGCCTGTAACCTAACAATAATTTTGCACCTCCCAAGAGAGAGCTATTGCTTTACAGCATTCATGGATGCCGAAGCCTGAAAGGAGCACGACACACTTCTTAAAAATGAAGAATGCAGTTTTCACGCTTCCCAGTTCTTTCCCTGTTAGTTGTTTCTGTTTCTTGATGAGTTTTCCAATTTTTGGATTAAAATGTTTAGTGTACTACCCCCTTTATAGTGCTCAACTCTTTAACATACTATGACTGTTTGTCTTCAGAAACTTGAAGACATAAAGAATTTTTTTCTTGTTGGTATGGAGTTCTGCTTCATGTGGTGTGCGATGATATAAACCATGCTGAGATTCAGGATGGATAGAGCCTTCTCACTGTTATCTGTAGGAAAAAGTACAAAATGCTTGTGACTAAATTCTGAATTTGAGGTGTGAATACTTTCTGCATTCTCTCTGCATTAATGCCTTTGGCTTCTCCCTGCAACTGCCAACAGGACTGTTAAAATTGTATTGGGATGGTACCACGTAATTCAGCAGATTGCTACAGATCTTTTCTCAATGTTGAAATAAGTCTTTTGAAATGCAGACATGGAGTGTGATTTGGAAGGAGGTAAGAACAGCTGTGAAGAAAGACTTCTGTGTAGCCACGTGTCAGCCCTTTCCATCAGTGTTGTAACGTAATAAATAGCAGACTGCTTTTCTTTGACTAAAGTTTTTTTTTCTCAGGGACATTAGAAGCCACTGGATCAAGTCCATAGTAAGGTTTTACCAGTCACTGCTTATCCTGTGCACGTCTCCCGTGTTCTCTTATTCACCCTCTGTATCTTTGTTTTCAGCAGTACCACTCTGAGTTGGATAGCAATTATTCTCTGAGAACATGAAAAGTTACTTTGTCCTTCCAAATAGCTTTAGTGTGGAGATACTAATGGGTGAATTATGAGGTCTAGCAAAAAAAATAAAGCCTTCTTGTGTGCTCCTGTGTATGACTATGAATGCTTGCAGAGGCTGTCAGATGTATGAACCTTTAATATGTTGTTATGAACTCAGTATAACCTTCTCACTTCATTTTTTTTCTGGCTGGTGCTTTGTTTTGCAAGGTAGATGGCTATAAACAAATGGAAAGGAAGAAACCTATTAGGTCAACTGGATCCTTTTTCTAGTGTAGGTTAGTGCTGATGATAAGTTTTTAGTCCTGAAAGTATCCAGATGATATAGTTTTCACCTGTTAAGGATTGTGATCTAAATAAGCTTATTCTTTAACTTCTTTAGTTTTTTCTATATCCTCTAATTCTGTTTTGATGTAATATTTTACTGTATTTAAATACCAGTTATTTTGTGAAAACTCATTTTTCATTGTCTTCATAAGGAGTGAAGCATCTTCTGTCCCTTTGATATTATTTGGTGATTACATACTTTTACCTTTATTGATAATTAACTGCTATTTCTCTAAATCCTTTAATTTTGAAGTTGTTACCTTCTAATACCAGTTCTGCTACTGAGCTTAGGTTGAGGTTTCAGGAGAGTAGATGGAAAGACATTCCATTTGTGTTGTCATTTTTCCCTTGCTGCTAATCTAACACATACTTGTTATGCTGCCATTATGAATGGCAAATAGAACAGTTTGTAGTTTAAAACAATTTATTTCATTAACAAGAATTAAGAAGTGATACATCTTAATGTGATGTGATATCACTAGAAGTGATACTTCTTAATTCTTGTTAATGAAATAAATTGTTTTAAACTACGAACTGTTCTATTTGCCATTCATAATTAGAAAAGCATAAATGAAGAACAGAGGTGAGCAATTTGGCCACGGCAGGTGCGTACGTCATATATTGATTTGTGTAGAAGCTTACGTGCTCTGCTTCCCAATTGCATGGACTGTCGCAAGTAACACTAGAAAAAATTGTATTTCGGGTCCCTATAATTGTGGGATTTTCGTGTTTTCTTTTTAAATAACCCTCATGCTTTTGAGTGCTGAAGACACCTGTTTCAGTCTGCAGTGTGTCAGCTAATAAGAGACCAACGTGACTCAGAGGGGCTAAATGCTTGTGTATAGTGTGTGTGACTTGGCATAGCTATATTTGCGTATTACTGCTTTGGATTGTTTGATGCATGTGTCCCTAAGACTGTGGATTCTGTGCTTGTTTCAAATTTTCAGAAAAGCAGTCCTTAGTAGTTAACATTTAAAATAAATAACACTAAAAATCCCTGCATAGCATTTTGCTGCAAATTACAGCATTTGTTTATACTATTGTCTATCCAGTTTGCTAAAAAGTTGCTGTCATGTATATGAGTCGAGCAGTACCTCTCACAGTGTGTTGCCTACTATCACTTTGCCTACTACAACAGTGGAGCACAGTTCAGAGGAAACAGGGACATTTTTATACTTTGATAAATGTTTTTGTAATTTCTACTTTTGTATGCAAGTGGGAAATGGTTTTGACTATCTTCCTACTTTTTAGGAAAACTAACATTTTTCATTTTTTTTCATCTGTCTGCAGTCAGACTTATTTCTTAGCTGTGTCTTCTGCAAGCCTCCATCAGAATGATTCCCTTGAAGCCCATGGAGCTATGTTGGTTAAATCCAGTTGAGAATTGTGTCTGTGGGAGATGTGCTAAGATAGCATGTACATTCTTTGTTTTATGTACATATTTCATGTACTCTTGTTTCATTTGAGTATATCAAGAATGAAGAAGATGCTATTTGAAATCTGTGTTGAGTGCTTGGTGATCCCAAGTAATTGGTCCCATTTCGTTTACTGGCATAAACACTGTTGAGTAGCATCTCTTGTTTCAGTCCAATGACTGAAAAAGAACAGATTTTGATAATAAATGAATTTTCCCAGTGGCTTAAGACTTTTCTTTTTTCTCTGAGAGCCATTCTTGTGTTTAAAGTCTGGAAACTCAGAATAGTTGAAAGCTTTTTTTTTTTTCCTGTAGATGCTGCAATGGGTAGGATTTGTTCATGCACTCCTGCTCCCATCATTCCTTCTCTTCCATACTTTATTTTACACAGGCTTTTACAATCTGCAGTTCACCTAGAGTTTTCTCCTGTGTTTCTAAGGTGTATATGTTAATATCATTATTTAGCAGTCTAAATAGAAGGGCTTTAATTTGCAAAATGGAATGATCATGGGTTCTCCTGGTTAAAATCACTGAAACATGGCTGTATAATTACACTGTCTCTGAAAAGGAATCTGCTTTATTTCAGTCAATAGTTAACTCTAGAGCCTCCAGTTTGAAAATGTTTCCTTCAGATTGTTATAGTTAACTAGAAGGGGAAAATGCAATTGGATTTTGGGTGTGTTTGTAATAGAAGGGAGATGCAGCTTGTCCAGGTTGAAAATAGCAGTGGAAACTGAAAACCTTGTAACCTATCTGCAGGAGGATTTGTCTGTGAAGCTGCACAGCTCTACAGTGTTTGAATGCCACTGGCATTGGTTGATAAACACCAGTATGTGAAGCAAGACTGATACAAGATGGAATCAGAGCCTGTAATTATAAAAAAATATATATAATTTTTTTACTTCACACATAAGATGGAAATGCTGGGATTTTAGTGTAAGTATGTATATCCAATATTTTTTTATATATACACATATATAATAAAATAGCTCAGTAGTTCAGCTTCCAAGCATTTGGTAAGCAGGCAACAGTGTAGTTCTGAAGACCATCTTGTCATGCATAGAGAGAAGAACTGTTGTGTCCTGGAATCCCTGTCTCTAGTTCTCCTCACTTGTTTTCTTCAGGTCTTTCAAATGACCTCCAGGATGATTTACTGTTTGCAGTGGTCTTGGCATCCCAGAGATGAAGGCTGCTGTGCTGTGAGCAGGGCTTCTCTGGGAGCCAGCCACTGCTGCCTTTCTCTTCTCTCCTTGAGGTGCAATTGAAATCTCTGCTACCATTTGCATGTAAAATGTGAGCTGGGGGGCCCAGAGGCACCCCCTGAAAGGCTTTTGCTACCCCTGGCACGGGGTTGTGGGAAAACCTCCAGAGCAGTTGTGGCTTTGTGCTGTTCTTTGTTATGGCCTGAGCTGCATCTACACGACCCTACTGCACTGGGAACAAAGAGGAACCAACTTGAGAATGGCCCCATGCTTAGGGTCCCATCCAGGCTCTCTTTTTCCATGGTAGCATTGAAAACAAATTAACATAAAATTCATTGAAAGGTGATGGTGTTTAAGGACTTTTTTTTTTTAAATTAATGATGTTTTCTGAAAATAATTTGTTTGCAACTGCAATTAGTCTTTAGTAGTCCTATTTGTAGGTGATGTAGGTGTAACCCATTTGCACTTAAACTGTTTTAACACAGACAGTAAAGAAACAGGCAGTTACATAATTCATATCATAAATCTTAATAAAAAGCAAGGAAAAATATTGCATTTTAGATACTTCAATATTAAAAAAAAAAACACAAAAACCAAACCCTAGTGTCTTTGTATTATTTAGCGTGTTAATCAAGTTCTGTAGCAGAAGTGTGATATAAACACCTGTCTTTGCCTGGACATCTTTTTCCACCAAAAGACTGTTCCTGCCTCTGTTCCTGTGTTTGTCTGGAGTTGGGCTGGTTAGGCTGAGGAAACATGCCTCAGGTGGAGCTTTCTGCTGAGACTGTTCTTTTGTGATGGATCTTCCATGTTTGTTCAGTGTGGGGTACTTTTTCAACCTAGAGTTTAAGATAGACATTACTCCTGTTATATTAGGAAAACTTTCAGTTAGTTTCAGTTAGATCTCAAAAGTGTGGTTTTGTTAAAATTTATTCAGTCATGAGTACGTTAATACAGAAATGCTTTAACAGTGTCTTCAAGTTTAAAAGCAGTGCAGATGCTTTAAGAGATGTTTGTGCAGAGCATTCAGTAGCACTGTTTGGATTTTTGTCATAAAAGTCTGCAGTGTCATTTTCCACATTTCTTTGTATTCCTGGGGTGAAACTAATGTTGTGTATTTTGGGTTTCATCTGCTCCTACAAGGAACAAAACAAGCATTCTTCTCACTGAAAGCTATTTACTGAGAGCACTTACGCAACATAACACTAGAATCAATCCTATGAACTTTGCATTTGATGTAATGGTTGCATCCTTTTTGAATCTGAATAAAACTTTGGGAAGCACCTTAATCTAAAATAAAAAACCATTTTTAGGAGACACTTTTTAATTTTAATAAAGCACATTTTATCAGCTTCAGTCTCTGTTGCAAACTTCATTTTTGAGTCAGTGGCCTTAGAGAAACGTTTGATCATGTTAGCATAAACAATACTATTTCCTTCAAATGACAGGCATTTAGAGATCATCTTAATAGGATTTTCTGATTCGATGCTTTTAGGGTAGTACTGAACAATATTGAATAAAGAGAAGCAACTACTGCTAGCTCTTCCTGAAGGAAGTTGTAATAATAAGATTTAATTGTGATTACAGTTCCTGGTTGGGGTCCTGTTTGACTGCTTTTGTACAAAATTCTCACGTGAAAGCGTGAAGCCTATCAGTGGCGTCATATTTACAGCTGGGTGTTGTGAGATGAGACCTTAATGTTGTCCTTCTTAATTTCTTTGGCTGGAGACAAAAGCCAGTTTAGCCCATGCATTTTTAAAGAGAGTGTTTTTTTCTTACTCTGCAGGTGGAAAAGCCCTTAAAAGGAATATTTCAGTAGACCATAGCAACTTAAATGAGTTTTTGGCACTGCTGCTGTCTTGTAATAATATGTTTCTGAAGGGTTGCTTTTGATCATTTCATGCTTAAGAGCATAGCTGGTGATCCTCAGGAAAAGGTAGAATAAATTTAACTTTGTCGGTGTTTTCAAACATTGCTCTCTCTACATTTTAAAACCTCACCTTGCTTCAATTGACTTCAGTTTTGGAAGGTGCAGTACAGGTTTCTTAATGATTTTTAAGATCACTTATACTAGTAATTTTTTTTTTATGGAAGAACTGAGGAGAGCTACTTGCTGAGAAAGAAGAAAAGGAGGGGAAAAAAACTATTTGATTTTTTGTGCACTTAAAATTTCAGAGGGAGCAGAAAACTGAGTTGCAGTTTTGTCTGAAGATTTTTTTTGGACTTCTTTTTCAACCAGTAAGATGATACATGCTTTCCTTCTTATGGTGTGTGTTACATTAAATTTACAGTTACAGTTACAGTTTAAGTTACATTAAATGTAATTCTTGCAATCTAATCCAAAGTCTGCTGAAGTTTTCTGGAATCTTCATACTAGTTTCACTGGGTGTTGGATCGGGCCCTATAAAATCAGCTTTCAGAAAGGCAAAAAAAAAAACAAACCTAAGAAGGCTCTGAAATGCACAAAATTGCATTTTAGGATACCTGTAAGAAACTACTAAGGAGACAATGCCATTGGAGAAGAAAGTCATTTCTGAACCTTTTGTCAGCAGTGATTTGGACTCAGTCTTCTGAAGGTTTGTGATTTCAGAGCAAGGTGTATGTAAAAAGTAATGTAAAATTTTATGATTTTTTTCCTTTCTTGTTTTTTTAAGGTAAAATATATTTTTAAAGTGAAAGCAAAATTCTCATCTGATTGCTCTATTAAAGGATCTCAAAGAGTGAAGCTCTCTGGATTGTAAAACTGTTGTTAGCTTTAGGAACACTTTCATTTTGCTTATGGTTATGGCTGTACTATAAATTGATCTTTGGAAATTCCAAGTTCTTGTTTGTGGAAGCGTAGGCTCAGTCTTTAGAGAGACACCTGTAAGTAATAGTATGCTAAATTAAATGGTTTGTTTTTTCTTCATTATTATTAATCATAGAATGACCTGACTTGGAAAGGACCTTTAAGACTATCTGGTTCCAACCCCTGCCATGGGTAGGGTTGCCACCTACCAGCTCAGTGTGGGATGAGTGGGCAGTGAGATGATTAAGAACCTTTCATGGTTTTATGATTTTTGTTATTGGTATTCTACATCATATCATCATGTGCAGCACTGGGGGTTAAAGAGTTAATGCCCCTCTTCCATGGACCACCAACTTTCCAAATACCTGGCTCCCAGAATAGAACAACTACATACCCCAGAGGACTTTGAGTTCAGAGGGGAAGATAAAGCTGGCAAGTCACTGGACTCTCTGGATGTTGCAGTGGCTGTCACATCAGAAGGCTGTGCTGCTGTTCAGCAAGACATGGACAGACTGGAAAGTTAGGTGGAGAGGAACCTTGTGGAGTTCAAGAAGGGTGGGTATGCCACATACATCAGTAGAGATCAGAGACTGATCTTCCAGAAAGGCAGTCTGCAGAGAAGGACCTAGGTGTCCTTGTAGACATCAGGTAGTCCATAAGCCAGTAGTGTGCCCTCGTGGCCAAGAAGGCCAGTGGTATCCTGAGATATGTTAAAATGGCCAGCAGGTCGAGGGAGGTGATCTTCCTCTTCTACTCTGTCCTGGTAAGGCCGCTACCCTAGAGTACTTTGTCCAGTTCTAGGCTTCTCAGTTTGAGAGACAGAGAACTTTTAGAGGGAGTCTAACAGAGGATTACAAGGAATTTGTAATTTGGTTATAAGCGTGGAGCATTCTTGATGAGGAAAGGCTGGGAGACAGGACAAAGGTCAACAGAAACAAACTGGAACATATGAACATGAGGGAGAACTTCTTCGAGGGTGAGTAGGTTACCCACAGAGGTTGTGAAGCCTCTTTCTCTAAAGATACTCAAAACCTGCTTGGACCCTTTCCTGTGTGACCAGCTCTAGGGAATCTGCTTTAGCAGGGATTTACCCTATGCGATCTCCAGAAGTGTCTTCCGACTCCTACGATGTCCTTCTGTGATATGATACAAAGTGTGAGAGAGCCTATGTGGTAGAGCTTCTGTGGTGGTGGGATGTGAATCTAATCGCTGGCTGTGCCTAAACTGGCAAGCATGTGCTTTGCAACATAGCATAGAGATGTGCTTTAAATTCTTGCAGTGACGATAGTGGGCTTCTATTTACAGATGGCTATTGTATAGTCTGCATTCCTTCCCAAATCCCTGTTTTGCTGGAGTGCTAGTCTTTGGTTGAAATCTTTAGAGGGTTGCTTGAAGAGCTTGCTTGTACATTCTCCATATAATTTTAGCAGCTTGCTCAAATGTTTAGATATGCCAGGCATGATACTGAAGAACACTTATTATCTTTGGAAACTGTTGACATGACAAAAACATATGGGCTGGAAATTATTTTGTAAGATAATGTTATAAGCAGTTGAAGTCAGCCTCAGATAAAAATGTCATATCTGTTCTCTGTAATTTCATTGGTAAGTATGGTAAAGCTGTAGTAGGCTCAGAGGACAAAATCTAATGCATGAGTTCCATTATCTGTCATTTCATTTTGTTCTTTCTTGTAATGTGAATCTGTAATAACATTTAAAAAAAAAAAAAGTCAACAGTTTTAGCGACTATTACTTGCTACTTTTAATTTGTAATGCTGTGAGCTCCCTTTGAGGCAAATGGGTGAATCTTTGCAAAGTTTAGGAGGAATGAAAATCAGGACAATTGTTCTGAATGCTCTTTGCTGAGTGTTGGCCAATTGAATTAACTGTGGAGCTGCAAATGCAGTGATCTTAAAGGTGGGACAATCTGGAGGAGTCTGTACTAGGTAGGAAGGAGTGAAGTGTATTCAGTTCCCAGAAAAAAAAATTCTTAAATTATTTGTAACTGAAAGTATAATAGTTTGGAATTAAGAGGAGCAAAACTGGTATGAAATTAATATCAGTCAGTTAAGGGTGGAGTCAGAAATTTAGGTCACAATTATTATTTGATTATTACGCATTATTTGATCTTGTAGAAAGAGATTTCATTTCTTGGTTTGAGGGCTCATTGAATTAATGGTTTGTTCTGATATTTACTTCCATTTCCTCATTTGACAAATGTGTAGGATAGACAAAAAGACGAAGGGAAGAATGTGTGTGTGGATGGATGCACTCACGTTAAATACGCATACAGAATGTTACATACAGCAAGGAAGCCAGTCTTGGAAAGATTAAAAAAAATATTGATGTAGCGATGAAAGAAGAAGCTATTGTTAGAAATATAACACCAAGTGGGATTTGAAAATACCTTTCTTGCCAGAAACAAGAATGAATTCCATTTTATTTTCCTGCTGCTTATTTCAGTAGGAAGTATTTCTTCTTACTCCCCTGGGGATGGTCATGCTTTTTGAACAGATTGGTCTATCTTTAATTAAGATCTTGGAACTTAAATCACCATCCAAATAGCTAGCCAAAGTTTCTGTTTGCAAATATTTCTTAGAGAAATGTGAAATTTGTGATTTTTATTTCTGCAAGAGCTTTTTGGAGAAGGTTACAGTGAAGACAAAAGGTCAACATTGAAATGTTGGATGGAGCTTCTGTTCACAGCAGTAATGGAATAAGTGCATTTTAGGCCCATTTTTATATTTCAGCTTGAGTTTTATATTTATTCATAAATGTATGAGCAAGCCACACTTCCAGAGTTTTTAGGAGGTTTTGTGGAATGAGATTCTGAAATCATATGGAAGTTTCATGAAGACATCCCTCTTAGCTAAATGGACTAATGGAATAGAGACTGCAGATTGAAGAGTAGTTTTTCCTGTACCGTGAATATCTTTGTAGTCTTTGCAGTACATTTACAGGGATCTTTCTACACCCTTTTTTGCCCCATAGTTGCTATTTTAAAAAAGTATGTTTGGCTTCCTGGTCAGTGTCACATATGTATGGCCTTGGAAAATGACAACTGAAGTGATTCCAAAGAGTCTTTCTCGGAGATTAATAGTCCTCAAGAGTACCACATTTAGAAGTCATTTCTACTATAACATCCTTTTTGTGGTAATTTTATTGCTCCACAACATACGGTGCTTACCAAAGGGAAAGTCAGTATTTGAAATTCTTGGTCTGATACAAAGAAGTCTTTTAGAACAAAGAGTGAAATTCAAACGTTCTTTTTTCTGAGCATCAGATAAAGTCAAACCCTCATAGGGGCTGTTGGTTGTGTGTTTATTACAGTCTGGCAAATATGTCGCATCTGTATGTATTTTTTTAAGCATTGAAGCATAAGCATTTTTTATAATCTTCTATGAATCCATGCTTTTAACAGTTTTAAAGCTAAATTCTAAGTAGGTAATATTTTCTTGAGTAGTTCATACTGAACAGACTTCGAGATGTCTACAGGCCTTCATTGTCTAGGCGGCTTTGATCTTTGTTTTTAAAACTCAGAATACAGATAAAGTCAGAACAACAGACCAGTAAGGGATTTACCAAAGATGTATGGCGAACAAGAGTCCCCTCTGTAGGGGCCAGGGTAATTACAGTGCATAGGAGGAGCGCATGAACATCAAGGAAAATAACTTTGTGAGCTGCTTTTGAATTATGCTTGCCATTTTAGTCTCTTACCATACAGCTGTGTAAGACTAAAGCATGTGGATGCAGCCTTTCTGTTGGAGGGGGGCAGATCTCTCAACTGTTTCTCTTACACTCCATGAAAATTGGGATTCCTTTCATTACTTGAATCCCAGTGGTCTCTCATCAGCTGTCGGCTTAGCATTTTACTGCCTTTAGATGTAATAGCCCCAAACCAAACGGCACCTGTCAAAATTACCTCTGGTAATGCTGATATTTATGGGGCTGTAAAGCTTCTGGGTTACTTTTGCATTTCTGGATCCTACTGTATACTCTGGAGATGTTAGCTATGTTGTGGTGGACAGGACTTCTGCTGTTCCTGATCACGTCCTATGAGAAGTGCCTAGCAAAAATCTATCATGATTTGGAAGAAGCAGGCAGCTGTACTGTGTTGGCTTCCTCTGTCATTCTTTATTTTCCAAGTTGGAATTGTTAATGAGTATTTTTGTAGATAGCTTTTCATAGCCTTGCCTATTAATTCCAGCCTGGTAGCCTTGCAGCCCTTGCCATTCCCATAAGGAGTTAGTGTGAAGCAAGTAGCCAGCAGAAGTTGCACTAACTGCCTTGCATCTCCAGCAAGAGGCTCTGACATTTTGAGTCTAAAAACTTTTCAATGGAAAGAGAACAAGCCTTCTCTGCAGCAGCTGTTTTCTTACAGGGTCATGTGCTGCAGTCCCCATGCAGAATGAGTGAGCTGTGTGAGATGTACATCTCTGCCTAATGACGTTAAATACAATTATTGTGAGGCTCTCCTGGTAACACTTTAAACTTTTTCTCCGAAAGAAAGACAATTCAAAGTGCTCTGCAAGCTTGCTGGGTGATTTGGTGGGGTGCGCTTGTGTATGTGTGAGTGTTCCGTGTTACCATCTGCAGAATAAGCAATGAGTCTGGGAAGTGATTGTCAAGCTTGTGAATGGGCAATGCAAGCTTTCACTAAGTTTACAAGGAACGTTTAAGTGGTCTTTTCTTTTCTTGGCCTGTTTACAGATAGCAAAAGACTACTTAAAGGACTCCCAAGTGTTGCTTAGGCTTCCTTATGCAAAGTATTTTGGGAGAGTCTTTTGTTTGCTTTGTTTGCTTGTTTGTTTTCAGAATTCTTTATTTCTTTAATGAATTGTGAATACCAGGAATAATTAATTCCTTGGTTTGCAAGAGGACCTGTGGAAAGATAATTAGGAGTTACTGTTTCAGATGTCGTTTTAGTTCTACTATAGTTGAAGGAAAAATAAGCTTGAGAGATTCATGTTTTCTTTTGAAAATGTTAGCTGCTAGAAATGATGTGGAAAAAACATGATTTTCAAATGATTGGGCTAAAATCTCTTCTGTTCACAGATGTTCTGCTTTATCCTTTCTTTTTTTTCTTGCAGTGCCCTTATTGTACTGTCAGGACTTAATTATCAGGACCAGAAATAATACTGCACACTAGTACTGGGTTTCCATTTGGCCTGAAATGTATATTACCCATTTTAAGCATCACATTTAGTATATGCTTTTTTTTTTTTTGTAAAGAGGAAGGATTTAATTTTTTAATAATAAAAACTTGAGTCAGTGTATTCACATGCAGCGACTTTCTTAAAATAGTCTGGAAGTCTTTGCTCCCTTTGTTTCTGTGGTGCTAGTCATGAGGATACCCTCTGTGTTAGATGGCTGTGGCATCTTCCTGTCTGCAGTAATGCTATGTGGGAATGGGAACAATTCTAAATGTGTTCATCCAACTGGTCTTTTAAAAACTGTTGCATCTGCTTTTCATGCAAATTCTAAGAGAAAATAAGAATTATATTTTTTATTATTGTTTTTTGTGTTTGTGTGCCGCTTAAAGAAACTCTTGAAATGAGCTTTTCTGTGTCGGACTTTGACATGCGAGAGCTCTGTGACAGTTGCTCACCTTGTCCCAGGAAGGATAGGAGCAAAATGGGGCAAAAGGATAAACCATGGCTCTGGTGATAATTTCTGAAAGCTGCAGGAGGAAGTTAGAAGAGGGAATTGGGAAACCCCACAGAGGCTTCCTTTCCTCTTTGCCTGCCTACCTTAGCCTCATGATTGTTTGAATCTCCATTTAACTAGGAGAAAAGGGATATTGAGAAATCCTTCCTATGGCTATATCTGCATCTGCTTAAGGCAAACTAATTTTGAATATACATATTTTTTGAAGAATCTGGCAAATAGTTGGGACTTAAAGTACAATGGATGAAACACTCTTGAAAGTACGTTTTCAAACTGCAGTGGCTCTGCTAAACTTTAGTGCTGCAGCATTTTCCTAGGGATTAGAGGGCAAGACCTGAGCACGTACTCATCTGCAGATTTTTAGTTTTTAGCATAGAAGCTTATGTGTATGTGGTGTACATAGGCCACTCTGAAAGTAATGCCTCCTATATATTTTCATGGAAACTACAACAGATACAAAGAACACAGAAGCACTTTGATAGCAAATTCTCAGCTAATAAACATTGTTTTTCAACATATTCACTACTGTTAACTATTCGTTTTTGCCAGTGATGAACAAGAGCCTGCATGCTCTGCTCATAAAAATCTGCACCAGTGGAGATGACCTACTGTCACTGTTGCCACTGCTGGAACACACCACCCACTGCCTCACCATGCTGACATCCACTCTTCGGTCTGCATAAATGTTCAGCAAGCATTGATTAATTTCAGTTGGTGGAACTTCTGCATGGAGGAATTCAGCGAAGCACCTTTGCTTCATCCACACTTCCATGTCAAGCAGCATTTTGTCAGACTGCCCCTTCCGCTGCCACCAGTCACATGGCAACAACATGCAATGGGATATTGGCAGGAAGTTTCAACCCCTACTGCCATACCACCAAAATCTGACATCATGGGCCGACGTAATAAAATAGGATACCTTACTTTCAAAGCAGATCTCATGCAAGAGACGAAATTAGCTCTTGGCGTTGCTTGTCATCTTTTATAGCATACTTATTATATCAGGTAATTTTTTCATGCTGCTTATTATTTCTCTAACTGCATATACTGGTAGGAGAAAGAAGGAACAGCTTTGTACATGCTTGCTATTTGCTGTCCCTGTTGCTCTGTGCTAGTGTGGAATTATTTCAAGCAGCAGCAGGGATTTGTACAGTCAATGCAGACAGGAGCAATGCCATTAGAAGGATGAGCTGACTTTGACTGACTTGTAACTGAACATGGAGAGAATGATTTACAGAAGATGCTACAGGATACTTTAAAAATTCTTTGCCTTTGGGCAAGCTTACCTTACTTGTATGTGCATTTGAAACAGCTCTTTGTACGGATGTCTTTGAATTTTGTAGGGCTCATTCTCTACAGAACTTATCTTCGAGACATCTTCTCGTATTTCTTGAAAATTTGAATTGCTATGCAATAACCAAATTATGCTTTCTGGGGATTTGAGGTGCTTGCCATGCAGTTGGTATTCTCATGACCTGGAGAAATGTCCTTTTCATCTACTGCAATTCCCAGCCCCATCCTCTTGTAGTGGGAAGACTGCGGAAGTAGTGCTAAGCTAGACCATGTGGTAGTGTCGGAGTGATGTAGCAGGCCTTGCAGGAGTCGGGAAGCATTGCCTGCAGCTGAGGTCTGTGCTGGCCATGAGGTGAACAAAGCCCTGCTACCCAGGCAGCTTTCTGTTCCTCATGTTTGAGGCCAACAGTCAAGCTCCCAGAGAGCAGCCTGTGCCATCCTCCTGGGGTTACTGGAGGGGTCTGGGGCTATTTAGTTCTCAATCCTTATTTGAAACACATGCTTATAATTTAGCTAAATGCCCTGTGGTAGCTCTCTGCGTGCCTCTCACTCTACTGCAAATATGCTGGTTTACAACATCTATAAAAAGCTGGTGCAGGGACATGGAAGATATGGGATGGGTTTGAAAGCAGGGGGTTGGCACCAATGCAACAGGTGGAATGCTTTATTTTGCCAGCTTGGTAGAGATAACTTTGTAAAGTAACTGGGACTTTCTGGCTTGGTGCCTGTTCTGAATAGACATGTATTTATTTAACCTGAATGTGGGCTATGTGCCTTGCCACAAAACTGGCCACTTTCTTAGGAGCAGGCAAACACTGCTTTCCTTTTCTCTGGCCTCCTTCCTGATGATACTACTTGATAGAAAGTAGTTTTGCTGATGCAGAGCTTGCTTTGCAAAGGCACTCAGTGGTTTACTCTTTCTGAAGTCAACAGGCTTTTGTTTGTTGTTTTTGGTCTGAGAAAGCCCACTTACCCCCTCCCTCCCTTTTTTCTTCTTTTCATGGGTCTGTTGTTTCAGCCTGATTTCTCTCACTCAAATACCAAAGCATCATGAGTTAAATGCAACAAAATACTGGTATAATGTGCTTGTGTTTTCTCTGACTTTTTGTGAAATGCTATTTATTTTCCTTTTTGGTGTGTATTATAGTTTTATAGCTTTTTCCACTTCATTTGTGTATTTTAATTTTTTTAAAAGGAAAAATGAGAGACGTCATTGAGCAACAAAAAAATCTTTCTGATGTTCCTTTTCTGGTGGCAGCACGTTGTGGTACATGCTCAGAGCTGCTTGGTTGGAATAGGTTCTTACACCACAAATAGGAAGGTAGTGGGACTATTTACTAAGTTACTAGTCCTTCTGCCAGATCTTGCTTTTAACATGTGTCCTTTATTAGAGTCTGAATTCTTTCTTGTTTTGTTGGAGACTGAGTTCCATCACCATTATAATTTTTTTTCAAAAAACAACAAAAATCCACCAAAACCCACATGATTTTACCAAGGAGTTATGTCTGCCAAAATAATAATAGAAATAAAAAAAAGTAGGGATGAAGCTTCATTGTCTTTGCTCAGCTGTTATTGCCTACAGTACAAAGGGAAAAAGAAATCTAAAACAAATCCCAGGCTGCTGCTGTCTGTTCCATTATTTGGTTGATGGTATTAGTTTAAAACAAGAAAAACAAAAACAAGAGTGTGTTGATCTGTAATAGAAGGATAAAGGAAAGCAATAAAATAATTTGTTTTCCTCTTGTCCTCACTCCACCGCCTCTTGAGGTTTCAAAACGACATTAAAGCAATTCTTTAGGAACTGGTACGCAAGTGCTTTTTCTGTGTAATTTCACCCAGCAACTGTGGATTCAGGTGTGTCTCTGAGCTGGGCATTTCTTTCTGTGAGGGGCAGGAGAGCTTCAAGACCAAAAGTTTGCAGGAGGTTGCATTTTGCACTGAGCTACATCCTGAATTAGGTGCCTTCTGTCCTTACAGTTTTCAGGTGTATTCAAATGTATAAACAGTGAAGGGTCTTTTTAGTTATTTTATTCAGAGGTGATAATCCGTTGAGATCATACTAGCTGGAATTTCTTTCATGAAATTTGTGTGAAGTCTTATGAGAGTTTTCAGGAGCGAGGTGTGTAGTACTGATGAGATCATGCAACAGCTCTGAGAAATGCTGAAATGCCAGTATTTTTGCTGTTGTTAAAGTTTTGGTAATGCTTCCAGAAGAGAGAGAGATCTTTTTCAGTAAGTTATTTGATCAAATTTGTGGAAAAGCAGTTGCAGATTGACAACTCTCTGACATTAGCTAAATACATCTATTCCTTTCTGTAACATTCAAAAAGAACAGACTTCATTGTTTTTCTGGAGCCCAACCTGGAAAGCAAACTAAAGCCATTGCCCCCAATCTGCAAAAATGGTTGCATAAGAAGAAATCTCAGGAGTAGCAGAGGAGCACCATTGAACTGAATATGGAGCAAAATGCTTGCTAGATGCCTTCTGTGAAGCTATTTGTGAAAATGAACAGAGCGGTTTAGAATATTTAAATAATAATAGTAATGATAAAATAATAAAGGAAGCTAGTTGTGCAGTACTTCAGTTTTAACAGTTTTCTCCTGGACTTCTACTGTCTTACACTGCTCTGTGAGATGCACACTCTCACCATCCTCACAATTAAATGCATTTTTCCTGTATTTTTTTCAGTTGTTTTTGAATGTAAACCAGTAAACTTTGGGCAGCCCTGGAAAGCACTGGAAATGGTGTGAAAGAGTGTTAAAGGGACTTTTGTTTGCTGCTTCCTGTGTGCCATTGTATTGGTTTGCTGCTCAGTGAATAGTAGGTAGGGTTGGAAAAGAATAAGCTAAAATAATGAACAGCAGAAAAGTCCTAAAGAAATGAGTTAATGTCTCAACTCTCTGAATGGCTCTGAAACTCTAGCTTGCTGGTGTCAGTTTTGATTTTCTATGGATGAGTTTTAGTTGCGTGGGTTGTTCATCTACAGAAGAGCACTTTGTGCATCTGCGTTTTCTACTGCTGTTAGCTTTGCGCTTTCGCTTGTGCTGACTTTTGAGATACAGGCAACCAAAAAAGATGGCTTAACTCTCCATAACTTAAGAAGTGCATCATTCAGATTCCTCCTTTTAATCTATGAAATGTCATGAGTCTTGTTTTATGTTCCCTGTGATAATTGCTTGTTTCTCATTTGTGAAAAAAAGTCCTGTGGGAAGCTTTTGCTATTCAGTAATAAAAGTACTGTTGCTGTTTCTTAAACGTTTAATGAACAGCCATTATAATGATCTAAGAAATAAAGATCTGGTTTAGTGATTCTTCAGCTGTGTGATATTGCCATTAATATCCCTAGTGGGTGGCAACATTGCCCAAGGCAGAGGGGTTGGAATTAGATGGTCTTTAAGGTCCCTTCTAACCTGAGCTCTTCTGTGTTTCTGTGATGGCTTTTTTTGATTCTGTGCAGTGTTCTCTCAGACCTGTTGTTTAGGAGCAGAAGTGGAGATGTATGTGACTTTACCATATAAACTGTTTTTTAAAAGTGTCTTCTCCTTGAACGCTTCCAATTCATTCTTCAGCAGTTTATTTCATTACACTTGAATGAGCTCTGAGTTATATCAGTTTAAAACCAGAGTGCATGTGAAGGTGCAGAATTAACGCTGATTTTATTGACTGAATTGTATTATCAGTAAAGGTTTTGGTAAGCTTCTTACAGACAAAAATACAAAGTGATGGCAGGAATAAAAACTGTTAATGTTCATCCAAAGGTTTCTGACGCTATTTCCTTAATTACAGGTAGCCTAATATTACAGAACTGACCTGTGGTTAATTTCATTTCAGTGTTTCAAGGGAAATATGAGGTAGAAGAGTGAGGCTAAATTAAAAAAAAAAAAAAGCAGAAATGTAACTATCGTAAATGAAAGCCATTTTTCAGAAGAACTTCTGACAGGATGTTTGAATGGCTTTCATGCCATTATGTCATAGATGAAACATATTAACTTAATTTGGAAAAAAAGGAAGGTTGGCTTTCTGAGGATGCAGCACAAACATACAAGGCTTCAGGCTTAAAAATTCATCATTTATAACAAATGCATGTGCAACGAGTTTTATTAAAATACACTTGATTAAATGAAATTCAGCAGCTCTGTAAAAACATTGTCTTCTGCTGCCCGTAGTTTGATTGCTGTTGAAGTAAGGGATGTAAGGTGGGGATCTAAGATGGAATGTAAAGTATGATATTAGAGGTTCTTGCTTTTTTTTCTCCTCCTTAATTTGCTATTTTAAGCAGCAGTAAGTTTCTCATGAGAGGCTTGGATTTTTCCTGTTTCCAGGTATCTCCAGTGCCATCAAACTGCTGAGCATTGGAATGCTGTATTGTAGTATTGTTTATCAAATTTAACTTGAGGCAGTTAGTCCTAAGCTGTTTGTCTTGGAAGCTTGTTCCTTCTATTTTAGGCCTGAAGAAGCATTTCATTTTCTTACATTTCCATGTTTCTTCGAATTGAATCTGTTGTGCAATCTCTTTCTTTGTACAAACCCTGCTTTGAACAATGTAATACTATTGCAGGAAAATAATAACAAAGAAGTCTGAACTGAACGCTGCTTCAAAAGTTGAGAAGTCATAAACTAATTTTCAGAGAGCTTAAGCATTTTTTCTTTTGATAGTCTGATTCCAATGGGGTTTGTCCCAAAAATTGAGGTGACTGAAATCTTACTTCATTTTCCAGCTCTTGTCATGTCTAGAATAGTTAAAAGAAGATTCATAATGTAAGATAAAATGATGATGCTATCTTCTCAGCACGACAGTTGCCAGACTAACTTCAGACATCCAAGGTAAAAGCTGTCAACTATCTTATGGAATTGTCTGTTTTGACCAATACATATGTAGAGTACATACACAGACATATTTCTGTCCTTGTCTAGCACCGGTTTGTGTCTGAAATTTGTGTCAGGAATTTAAAGATCCTTATACGGCATTGCAGTGATCTCTACAGCGTACCAGTATAACTACTTAAGCATGGTAAAACCTCTCCAAATGTATATGCAGTTATATTTCAATGATGAACTATTCCTTAGTGACAGGAAGCGAGGCGTTCCAGGCATAATATTCTTGACACTGATATAATTGCACCTAGGATGAGGACTTCACTGCAAGAGCCTTTAACTTGATTTTAAGTTTAAAAAAAATAATTTGGTTATCTAGAGTTATCACTCAGTCAATAACATATTCTTTTTCAGTACACAAAAATATAGGGTTGAACATTCATTTCTTGAGAGACTAAACTTTCCAAAGAAGCTTATAGCATTGCTGCTAGTAGTTTGAATACAGTTTGTTGTCGTTGTTGCGTCTTCATCCATTGATTCACTTTTCATTTCTCCAAGGTAATGAGACCTCACATTTTTCCAATTATTTTTTGAGTTATATTGGTGGTGGACATGATTATCTGTTTGTGTTCCTTTCATACACTAATAAATCATCTGTATGTAATTTATGCAATAAAACAGCTCATGCTGCAAGTTTTGCAATTTTTCTTAATTGTGTTTATCTTCAGTTATTTACTGTAAAAAGTGTCTGCATAATTCCTTGAGGTAGTACTTATTCTCTAGTTTTCGTGGGGAATTCAGTGCAAATAGCACTGTTTCATAATCCCAAACTGTGTTGTTGACCTCTGATAAATCCCATAGATTAGGTGGTACTCTGATCTGTTCCCCAAAGCAAGAGCCTTAGATTTAAGTGTATTAGTAGTCTAAATATTTGTATTTGCTTTCAAAATTATCTTCCACAGAACTCTCAAAATAACACAATGCATTTTTCCCAGAGAATCCCATCTTCAGTAACATTTCTATGCAACTCTACTGATATAGTTTTTCTTTAACCTTTTTGAATAAGCATCTTAATATTTACCCAATACCTTGTTACAACTAAGTGTACATATTCTTACTATTTTAACAATGTAGGGGACAACTGCTAATCTAACAGTCCAACAGAATCTGTGAAAAGCATCCTGTTATTGCTGCCTGCTCACTGCTATTTCAACTTCAAGCTCACCAAGAGCTCCTCAGATGTAGCTGCTTCTACATGGGATTTTCAGTATGTCACTTGAATGAAATAATTTCTTTTGCTTCAGTGCATAGCTGGTTTAAGAGCAAAGAGCTCTTGATGTTGAGCTGCTGCAGTTGTTCTGTACTTTAGGTGCTGTTAGTATCCAGAGAGCATCTTGAACCATGCATTCCTGCCCAGCCAGATGATTCCTCCTTATTGTGATAGATGAAAGTTAAGGCATCAAAGAGAAGATGAAGGAAACACAGTGTACCTAAGCAGACATGTGGACAAGTAGATGAAAGCAGTCACTGAATTGAGGCCAAGCCGAGCTTTTAGTTTTTAGGGAGGGACTGGAAGGATAGTGTTAGGAAGAGCGAGAGAAGATTATTCCCGCTGAAGCTGCTGAGCATGGCATCATTGCCGTGCAGGTGTTAAGCAGAGGTGACAGCAGCAGGACATGCTATAAAACAGGCTTGTATTCTAGGCTGTGCAGTTTCTTTGTGTGTCTGTACATGTATGCATGCACTCACCCTGCAGGAGCATTTGAAACCAGATGGAACATCTGGTTAGTGTTCAGATCACCTCATAGCATTTTACATGTGGTGTCTTCAAAGCAGGTAATAGTAGCAGCACAACACAAGATCTTACTTAGCTCCATCACAGCTGCAGCTTTCCTTATGATCTGAATGGGATCGTGCAGAGTCCTTTGACAGCGAATAAATGTCAACAGTATGTTATGTAGGATTTGCTATGAGTACCACAGATTGCTTGCATCCAACAGACTAAGAGGATAAATGAAGCAATGTATATTTGTGTGTATAAAGAGGGTTAAGTTTTAGTACTTAGAAATAAAACTTAAGATGATTTTGGGAGGGAGAGTAGGGGAACAGGGAGAAACTAAGTTGCGTACTCTTAAGTACCTTGATACAAAGCCTGTGTGTCTACATCACCAATTTAATGGGTATCTATGTAACTTATCTAGTTGCTGTCTTTTACTGTATTTTGATGTGAATTGATGCCCTTACTGCCTTGTTAGCCACACAGGGAGCTCAACAGGGACTGCTTCAGACCAGCAGTCTGATACAATTGGTATGAGAAACCTGCTAACGTAGGTTCTGTGTAAGATCAAAGAGCCTCAATCAGTAAACTGCCTGGAACTTGATTTGTCCTGTCCTGTGGAATTGAAATTCAATGCAGTTGAGGGATTTGTTTGAATGTGAAGATGCTAGAAATCTCACCTGTTTTGAACCCAGTGACTTCATGTGCACATAAATGCACACATAAATGAAAATATCCAACATCTGCAAGACTGCTGTGAATGCTATTGGCTTTTCTGAATGGTGAAAATGCTGGATAATGTTTTATAGGAGCTTCAGATAATATCACTTCTAAAGAATATTATTCATGTCTGCATCATCCATTTGTTTTCATGCTGTTCTCTGTCACTACAGCTACTTCAAGTCTTTCTCACATGAGCTGCCAACAATTAGTCACTGGCCCTGTGACGTTGTACACAACCTCTTCTTCTCCCAAGGGCTGAGGATTTTATTACAGTTGCCTTGTGGTGATTGTTTGGGTCAGCGCTTTTGTTGCGGCTCTCTGAAGATGGGTTCCCAGCTTTTTACTTTGGAAATCAAGAGGGTATAAAAAGATCCTGTTGTGGTAAAACAGCAAAAACATCTGCTGAAGGGAGGGAGGAGGAGGTTGCTAACCACAAGTGCAGCAGCAGCAGGGAGCTCGTGGTTCTTCCTCCTCCACTAACCACTGTATGTGGCCCTGCTGTAGTGTGAGGGCTGGTACCACAGCACCAGCTCCAGAGGGAAATGGGTCCTAGTTAGTTGGTTAGAAGAACCTAAACAGAAGATACTAAAACTGAAAAGTATTGGAAGTATTTTTAGTTGGTTAATTCCAGTCTTCCTCTCCCTAATTCAGTCCATTGTGTAAACTCCAGTGTGTGGGGGGGGAGGGGGAGGGGAGCAAGGCAATGCTGTGTACTCTGATGCTTCTGAAAGTAATGTCGACCGTTAGACATCAAACATTTGATTAATTTATGGGACAGTTAGGGAAAACATGGATCAGAAGATACGCAACTGAAGGCTGGTTTCTAATTGTGTTCTGCAGTAACCACCTGAAATGTACAAGCTTCTTACTTGTTTCAAATAAGTATGTGCATCTAGTCCTCTCCTTAGCTGGCTTAAGGAGTGGGAACTGAATGCAAAATTTGTGTGTGTTTCATGATACTTTCAAAAGCAAGCTGCTGATTAAATTAATGAGGGCTTATAACTTTTATTAAGACCAGAAGGCAGAAAGTTCTGGGAAGGAGTGAAGAAGAGTGAGAAAGGCTTATTAAGAAATGAGTTTTAATCCTGATCTCAGAAGTTAAGGGTAAGAGTTTCCAACAGGAGCACAGCAAATACACACCGGAAATTGTGTAAGTGAATATTAGGTCATCTTACTGAAAAGATTAAAAAATTAGGTGAAAGCTTTAAGTTCCCACCATCTAACTTAAGGGTCAAATTGTTGGCTTCCATAGCTGTACCACTTCCTTTCAACTTCCTGATTTAATCAGCATTCGTGCTGTCAGAACAAAATGCTAAGAGCCTGCACGGAAATAAAGTAGTAGTCTGCATGTTTGATCTTCCCTCTAAAAGCTGTTTGCACCCTTAGATTCGCAGTTGCATTTTCTGCAAATTCCTATTTATGGGATCTAGATGTGATGAGCATTGGTAGGGTAGGAGCAGAGCACTTCTCTTACCTATCTGTGACCTGATACTGTCTCCTGTGAGGTGGAGGGAGAGCTGGGACTAGTAGGGCAGGTGTTGTGAGAAAAGCCTGGCATCATTCTGTAGCCTGTGGGGTGGTCGAGCAGGGCTCTGGAGTGGCTTCTGAAGGTTTGTTAGTTTTTTTTTGTTTGTTTTCTTTGGTCTTTGCTCATTAATTTTTGCTGGACAGAGGTTAAGGATGAAGGCATTTGGTTCTGCCATGCTGCTAGACTTGCTGTATGTCACTGAACCCACTCAAGGTTTCTTGCAAGATTGCTAAGCAAGCCAGCTGTAGTGAGGCTGCAAACATGCTTGTGTTCTGAACGCTTGCAGGCAAATGAAGGTTGGAATTGCTAGCACTGGCTTTTTATAGAATATGTATTACATAGAAAAAATGTCTTATGATTTTTTTTGTCACAAAACACAGTCTTTATGCAGTCATATTTTGTAGGCTCTGTCAAGCGTGATTGTGTCTCATTGGAAAAGCTTCTGAGATAATGTCTCGTAGGTCTGATAACAAAGCATTTGCAGTGCTGGGATTCATTTTGAAATAATTGGTGTGGGGATGTTTTTTTCTCCCTCTTATGCTGTCATGATACTATCAGCTGTGGTCTTGCAAACTGTCAAGGGATGATAGATACATCTTGGATTAAAACTGTCTGGTTTATAGTCTTTCATGTTGCCTATTGAAATAATATGCTATAGGCTGTTGCCAGATATCACAGGTTTGACAAACTTTAGCTTTAATCAGTACTGACAAAATGTAGAGCTTATGGTTGAGTGACACTGGACTTCTTGGTTGCAATCAACTCCATGCTTACAGTAAAGTATAATGTGATATCAGCTTAACAAGTTTAATATCTGCCATACCTAGGTTGTCTGTGAATGTTGGTGTCCCTGAGCTTTAAAGGAGGGGTCATGCTTTATCCCTATAATTGGCAGGCACATTACAGAGGGCAGATGTTATAAGGAGCAGCCCAGCTCCTACAGCCTGTTGTTCATGTACTGAAGCTGATGGGAGGAATATTTGTAAATGTAGAACTTATTTTGTTATCACTTTCTTTGCAAAAGGTCCTTGATTCTTATAAGTGAATCGAACCTGAACTGCAGAAAAGCTCGGAATTCATGTATTTCATTTTAAGCCTATGATGGTTTCCCTTTTCTTTGCTTAAAAAAGTGCTCATGATGGTTTAGCTTCCCTTTTAAGCCAGCTGAAATTACCGTTCATCTCTTCTTTGTTGAAGACATTGTTTAGTCTGAAAAGGAAAGATAATTTAGGGATAGTTAATTTAAGACTTGGGTCAGTCAAAAACCCTTGCAGTTTAAAAATTCAATTTAGAAGTTTAAAAACCTTCCTTCTCCTTTGTCTTGCCATTCAGTCAGAAGTGCTGAGGAACTGAAGTTCCTAAAATCTCAAATCACGGAATCAAGAGTTTCTTCTACTGGAGGTCGTAGCTTTAGGTGGAGGAGTAAGTCCGTGCATTGTTTTTTCCCCACTTTTTTAATAAACAATTTTAAACTTTGGTCTGTCTAAACTGAGTGAAACCCTTATAAGAAACAGAAATACTCCACTGATTTTTTTTTTGAGCTTTTGTAACCAGATATAGGTACCAATTTGTGATTTTTTTCCCCCCTATTGTTATGGACTAGGTTCCAGAAAGCGTCAAAGGGTAAGTTGTTCCTTTCTCATCTTTGCAGGAGAAAATCTTCCCTGACGACTTGTGTGTGCCACTTGAGCCCAAAGCGTGCACTTGCTGGCAGTGTTGAATACTCTCCTCTAAGTTTTCTAACAAAACTAAATCAGCTTCTCCAGAACATTGAGTAAAAAGCCCATATGGCTAGCTTGGAAAATGTTGAATTGTGAGCTAATGGTTTGGGGTGTTTTTGCTTGGTTTAGATCCATTTTTGGATATGTTTTACAAATTGCTGGTGCTGTGATGCTAGAGTGCTCTGTATGTACAGAAGCATGACATGTGTAGTGTTTTATGACTCAGAAAGGCAGCTCAGCCTGCAACAGGTTTCTTGTCACTAAAGCATGAGATAACAATCAAAGAAAAAGAATGGGAGAGCACTCCAGTAAAACACTGAGCTTTTTTGTTTTCTTGTTTACGTAGTTATTCTCTTGTGATAATTTTTAAAATAAATGAAGGCATTCTGTCAAACTGAGCAGTGCTGGGTAAACTGGCTGTATTTAATCATTGTGGAGGCACCTGATGTTATGAAAGCAAAGCCCTGCTTAACAAGAGTTCTGTGAGTATGCGGTGCTCTGAGTGCTCTGAGTCTGGTGCAACACACTCAGTCTGGCTATTGAAGCTTTCATCTGATCCCTCCTTACTTCTTCCTGCTGTGAGCAAGGATGACAGCTCATTTTATCTCCCTTGAACAAACACAAAAGCTAGATTTCCTGCGAGCTCTTTTTTTCTTCTTCTCCATGGGGATGAGGGCTCGTGTATGAGGAGATGCTGATTATTTCCAGCTGTTCTGTTGGCATGTGAGGATGGGTCCAAGCTGAAGTGCTGTGGACATTCACCATCACTGGAGCCTGAAGCCAGCCCTGGGATCTCAGGCTATGTCTAGTCCCTGAGTTCGAACACCTCAGACACGAAGTGGAAAATCCTGAGCTTGAGGCTCAGCCTTGCACATATGTCTGTCTAGTCTGTGCTGTGTGCCTAATTTGTGTAAGCATGAATAAGCCATCATAACAGTTAACACTAAAATATTTGCTCCAGTTTTTGTAAGAAGGAAACTTTATGGCGGAGCAGATGCTTGCAGAACAAGTGACGATATCTGGCTTTCGATACAACAGCTGACCGGGGAGTTTTTGTACTCTTCTTTTTGCTTTACTTTCATTTCTGCTGCTTTTAATTTTACCCAATCTCAACTCTCTCCTTTCTAGGAGAAGTCACCAGCAGTTTGTAGACCAGAACAACATTTTTGCAGTAAGAGAGATTTTTAAAAAGCCATTATAAGAAATGCAGCTATGCAAACCTGACTTAGCTTATTTATCCTTTTCCAAATAAGGAATGAACTCTGAAGTGTGTATTAAATTTGGTTGGTTTATAAACTTGATTTATCAGAAGGTCAAGGCTGAGGAGTAGGGATGTATTATGGGCAAGAGGAAGAGGATTAAGTATTCAACACACACTTGTATAATATAAGGAATATGGACTCTAATTTGAACCTAGTGAGAGATCTTGTATTTTTTTTTTTTTCTGATGCATAATTTGTATTCTAGAAATTTGTGTGAAGTAAATGCGTTCTTTGGAGCATGAAATTCTTTCTACAGCTTTGCTGACAGGTCATTGTTGATACTTGCATGGGTTAATGCTACAGAGGCTGTAGGCTGGGAGCAGGGAACTGACTCCTTGCTAAGGGCCACTGACACCTTTTGAACAGCTTTCACAGGCCACGTGTTGATATGTGTCTTTGTGTTATCTGATAGCAAAATACAGAAAATCGATTAATGCTTATGTGAAATCTGTAGACTGTATACATCTCAGAAGGTGCTAGTTGATGACTCCGTCACTTTAATTTGTACTCAATCTTAATTTGGTTCAAAAAAGTTAACTCGGTGAATCATAGAATCACTAAAGTTGGAAAAGATCTCCAGAATCACCTAGTCCAACCATCCACCTACCACCAGTATTTTCCTGCTAAACATCTGTTTCTTGAACACCTCGAGGAACAGTGACTCCACCACCTCTCTGGACAGCCTGTTTTAATGCCTGACCCTTCTTTTGGATAAGAAAAATTCTTCCTAACATTCAACCTGAATCTCCACTGCTCTGATTTGAGGCTGTTCCCTCTAGACTTAGTGCTGGTTACATGGGTGAAGATGCTGACCCTCACCTTGCCTCCTTTCAGATCTTTATAGTGAGCTGTAAGGTTTCCCATGAGGCTCTTCTCCAGCTGAACAATCCCAGTTCCTTCAGCCACTTGTCATAAGACTTGTGTTTCAGACCCCTCAATAGCTTAGCTGCCCTTCTCCGGACATGCTTCAGGACCTCAATGTCTTTCAAGTACTGAGGATCCCAAAACTGAATATGGTATTTAAGGTATTGGCCTAACCAGTGCTGTGTACAGGTGGGATGATCAGTTCCTTGCTCCTGTTAGATATGCTATTTCTGATACAAGCTAGGATGCTGTTGGCATTCTTGGCTACCCAGGAATGCTGCTGGCTCATGTTCAGTTGATTGTTGAACAGCATCCCCAGATTCTTTTCCTCCACACTGTCTTCCAGCTCGTCTGCCGCAAGCCTGTAGCATTACTTGAGGTTGTTGTGACCAAAGTGCAAGAGCTGGCACTTGGTATTGTTGAACTTCATTCCACTAGCATCAGCCCAGTGATCCTGCCTGTCCAAATCTCTCTGAAGGGCCTTTCTCCTTCCAGGCAGATTGACATTTCCTCTCAGCTTGGTGTCATCTGCAGACTTACTGAGGGTGCACTCTATCTCCTCATCCGGATCATCAATAAAGATACTCATCCGGACAGGCTCCAGTACTGACCTCTGGAGAACGTAATGACTGGTCATAAGCTGGATCTAACACTATTCACCACCACTGTCTGGGCCAAGCCATGCAGCCAGTTCTTTACTCAGCAAAGAGTATACCTGCTCAAGCCATGGGCTGCCAGCTTCTCTAGGAGAATACTGTGGGAGGCAGTGTCAAAGCCTTTGCTGAAGTCTGGGTGGACTACATCAACAGCCTTTGCTTTATCTGCTAGGCAAGTCATTTGATCACAGTAGGAGATCATGTGTCAAGCAGGATGTCAACGGTTTATGGGCTGGTCCGGCCCAGTTCCGTGACCAGCAGGGCGGAGGGATCTGCGGATCCGCGCCTCTGGGAAAGGGGAAACAGGGGACCCCAAAATACTTGAAAACAACAGCACTGATCTGAGGTGGAACAAATGATTTTACTAAATATAGTATTAGTAAAATACAATGAGAGAGAGAGAGACTGTTTGAATTGTATAGACCTCACCACAATGCTGGGGTGAGAAGTGCAGTCCAGTTGAGTGACTGAAGTGCAGATGGCGAAGTGCAGGCGGCGAAGCGCAGATAGCGAAGCGCAGGCGGCGGAGCGCAGATAGCGAAGAGCAGGCGAAGAAGGAGGATCAGGTGACCTTGCTTGGAGTTATATCCCCTTGCTGACTGCAAAGTCTCCTGGGGAAACGTAGCTCCTCTCTGACGGACGAACACCCGGCAGACACCAAACCCCACCCCCAATGCATCACATGATGTTATGGTGTGGAATACTGATGACCAAAAATCATAAAACCATGACACAGGACCTGCCTTTCATGAATCCATGCTGGCTAGGCCTGATCCTCTGGTTGTCCTGCACAAGTTGTGTGATCTTGCTCAGCACGATCTGTTCCATAACCTTTACTGGCACCAAGGTCAGACTGATAGGCCTGGATATTCCTTCCAGCCCTTCTTTTAAATGAGATTTACATGGGTAAGCCTTCATTCCTCTGGGACCCCTCTAGTTGATCAGGGTGACTGATAGATGGTGGAAAGTGGCTTGGTAATCACCTTTGCCAGCACCTTTGGTTGATCCCACCTGACCTTGTGGCAGTCCAAGTGGAACAGTCGATCTCTGTTTCCACCTGAATCATGGGGGAGTTTATTCTGTTTCTCATTCTGTACTTACGTGTCAGGGGGTAGAGTACCCCAAGGATAATTGATCTGACTTTTAAAGACAGACATAAAGAAGGCATTGAGAACCTCAGCCTTCTCTTTATCCTTGCCTTCTGTGCATCCTATAATGGATGGAGATTCTCCATAGTTTTCCTGTTGCTGTTAATATATTTGTAAAAAAGATTTTTGATTTCTTTTATCCCCGTGGCCAAGTTTAGTTATAGCTTGGCTTTTGCTCTTCTAATTTTTTTCCTGCGTATTTTAACAACTTCTTTGTATTCTCCCTTAGTTTCTCATCCGTTCTTCCACAGGACGTAGACTTTGTTTTTCTGCTGGAGCCTCCAAAAAAGTTTCCTGTTCAGCTACACTGGTGTTCTTCCCCACTGGCTGGTCTTAGGGTATGAGGGGACAGCTTGCTACTGTGCCCCTTAAGCGCTTTAAGATTCTCACGCTACAGAGCTAAAACATGTAATGCTCAGTACTTATCCTTTCTACGTGATTCTTCACCTTAAATTTATTTCTAAAAGGAAAGATAATTTCTTTTCATGGTTTTGTTCTTATTTACATGATTTATTATGTCTGGAATTATCAGGAGGGAGAACTGGAGAGTTGATTTGTACCATTTCTCCACTTTCAACGTGTGTGTTGTTTTTTTTTTGCGAACTTGTGTGTAAATCAGATGGAGTAAGTCCAGTCTTGAATATTGCAATTGGTTTTTGATGTACGCTTGAAATTTGCTTGGGGTACTTGAACATGTTTTCAGCATTAGAGAAACAGCAAAAGATCTGTGACATTATTTGATGTAATATTCAATATTGATGTGGTTTACTTGTGGAATTCCACAAGTAAACAGTTCTTTTTAAAATGGTGTTTTCAACTTATTTTCTTGACGATTCCTTTCTGCTGTTTCTGCTTTTCAGTAGCTATTTGGCAAACTTAAGAAAGAAGTTGAGTACCTTCAATAGAAATGTGTTTTGTAATCTGGCAATTACAGCTGGCATGGAAGTCCCTTAGAATTATTGGTTTTATAGATGGTCCTCTTGGTTTGACTTTTTCTTTTTGAGAGGGACCCTGATTACTCTTTATTTTTGCCCATGATGTTTACTGTGATATATAATTTTCTTTCAATTAGATACTAAGCCAGCTGGATTCATAGTTACAAAGCAGATTGGCACCTCTTCTTATTTTAAAAATTCTTTTTAAAATCCCCTTCTTGTTAGAAATCATTTAACTTGGCAAGCACTGTCTTCTAATTTAATAACTCTGTTCCTTTGCCTCTGTTATTGCCAAAATCTTTATTCTTTTTCTTTGTGGGGATAGTATCTCTTTTAAAGCTTCTATTTTACTGCAGATGAGTTTTGTAGCATTGCAAGTTCATGGAGAAGCTTCTCTAAGAAATTTATGCATGTCTTGCATACAGTTGCATCCTTTGTCTGGTTACCTGTTTTTAATGTTGTTCTTACTGTTCATTTCCTTGCATCTTCCTTTGTGAATCTGCATTGTACCCTTTGTTCTTTGCTTCTTTATGTAGAGCTCCCTGAAGCTTGTTCCACTGCTAATTAAGGTTTTTTTTGGCTGTTTTTTCTCCTTGTTATAATATTGAGCTTTATAGATGTGTGGTCTCTCTGTTTCTTATGGAGCTTTATCATGACATTGTCTACAGAATGAGTATGTGGATTGCAACATAGAAAAGTAGATTTATACAGAGCTGTGAGAGGTGTGATGTAAATCTATATGTAGTGCTTTCGGAGTCATTTGTAAAGCTCACAAATAAGTCAAGTATGTGCCTCCTTGAAAGGATAGCAAAGACTCTACATCACTGACATCAGTGGAAGCTGCTTTTAGGGACTTTAGGAAGCTTTAAATCAGTTTGCAAGAGATTGGTGGGAAAGCACTGAAGCAATGTGGAAGGGAGAGGATGAGAGAGGGCAATGAGGCTGCCCTTGGCGAAGTGGCTGTGAGCGCATCTGATCCCACCCTGCCCCACACTGACTGGGAGAGGGTGAGGCAACCAGGAGAGAGAAAAGGCATTAGTAAACTTCAGAGCAACATGTTACATTTGTGTCTGGGTTGTTCTACCATTACGTATGTGGCTGTTACCTTTCTGTGGATTGGCATGAAGGATCTGCTATGTTGGTAAAGGTATTTGAAGATGGGTAATAAGTTGACGTGGTTGTTGTAGATAAAGCTTGAGACAGATGAGGCTTTAACAGTTCCTGCTTATGTTTTCACACTGGAGTTTTAAACCAACTTCAAAGTTCTAACATTATTTCACACAAAGAGTATTTACTTCAAAAAATATTCAATGGAAATAACTTGTTTGTATTAACAACCTTTTAAGAGGGGAAAAAGAAATACAGTACAGTATAACCTGTGGTAGTCTTTCAATTTATTGCAAAATTAAGAATGTACATGAACTGTATTAATGAAGATCTCACCTGGGCCTGCAAAGTGACAGACTTTATGAATTACTAATAAAAATATAGGAACAGAATTGTGAAACGGCCGTAGCATGCAGAACTACATACCTGTGGCGGGAGTTGAAAAGTCATAAGTTGCTTTGAGACAAGGGAGAACCATCTTGAACATGGGGCTAACTTGCAAAGCATGGCTAGTTCAGGATTCCATAGCCTAATTCTCAAGGAAGGACAAGGTATCCAGTGTCATTTCTAAACAAATAGACAAAACAACAAATAGCTACATATTTGGTCTAAATTATCTTAATATTGTATATTACAGATGATTTTGTATCAGAGAACATAAATATGTTTCTGTATTTGCAAAGCAAAGGACTTCTTGCCTTTCCTAAACCATGACTGTTTGAGGGAAGGCTGTCAAAAGTTTTTGATTCAAGGATTTTCAGTATCCATGAATAAGGAGGGGCTGTAATATGTAGTTTGGAGTCCTGGTCTTAGTGCTGGTAGCACTAAGATATTTATAATATCTTATATAAATTGATAGCAGCTTTTGCTGTCCCTTTTGGGTGGCAGCACATCCAGTTCCCTGGAGTGCTTCCCATTCCTTAAAGCAGAAGAGCAGTCTTTGTCCTTCTCTGGTAAATGTAAATGTTGGCCTGATTGGAGCAGCGCTCACTGTCGCTGGAAAGTAGCATCCTTTGTAAGGGAGGCACTGGGTATATTATCAACTTCTTGTTTTTGGAGAAGCCCTGGGCTGTGGCTACAGTAAGTATCGAACTTGAAGGTACAGATGAAGTTAGCTTGAAAAAACAACAACAACAACAACAAAAAAAAAACAAACCCAGAAATTATATATATATATATATATATATTTGGTGTGTTCTTGAGAATAAAAATAACATTATATCTGTGTGTGTAAAAAGCAAGGCCCATGGATAGGTTACATGCACAGATGTGAATCTTTTTAATGTACCTTGTCTGAGGATATAGTGCCATATATTGAGTTGGATATCATGACAAGTTGTCCTCATGGGATGCACATTGTGAAGGATGGGAAGTAAGGCAGGAAAAGCCTTGCACTCTTTTAATTCATCTCAATGAAGTTAATTTTCTTGGCAGATTTAGGGTGCGTATAGCAGAAATTTCCTGACATTACAAAACAGCTTGAGAAATCTGTAAATTGGAGAAGGCTAATAAATATTTTACTTGCCATGCCCTTACAAAAGCTTTTTTTTTCTGCTTGGAATGAGTTCAGTGTGTGTATACGTCATTTAAAGAAAATCCTCAGATATTTTTTTCCTATATAAGGCCATGATAATGTATAAACAAGTATCGTTTTCCTAAGGTATTTGATTTGTGATTTAAATCAGTATAAATCAGATGCTTTCTTGACTTTTTTTTGGTTTTTTTTTGAGCTATTTTGGATCAAAGTAGTATAGATTATAGGAAAAAATAGCTACATTTCTGTCAGGTTGATTTTTAGTTGATATCTCTTTGTTAATATCTTAACTAAAGCAGATATGCCAGTGTTCAGTATTGGTCTTAGTTGTCTGCTATGCTTATATGCAAAAGACAATGACTATACAGCTTATAGAAGCCTTTTCTGCTTGACGTATGTAAATTTGGAATGGTTTTTGTCTTAAAAGATAAACCACTGATATTCACAGTAAATTCTTTTGTTTAATTTTTTTTTTATTTTAAAGTAGTTCAGCTCAGCATCAATTTCAGTCGTCTTTTTATTTACCTTCAGTAGCTGCTGTTTGGCAGCATTTGTTTTATTCCTCCTCCATTTTGGCATGTATGCTTTTATGCTGATTTCTTCTAGTATGTCACTGTTGAATATATTCTTTTCCTCTTAATATTTTTTGTTTGCTCAAGTGGCTTATTTTGATGCTCTTGTTTAAGCCTGAGTCTTACATTCAGAGATCTTCATGTGTTTGTCTTAGCAGCGAGGAGAGCTGAAGCAGTGTTTGCTATTGCTTCTGCCATAAATAACCAGAATTTACATGTTATTGATAGCATCAGAGTTGCATAGAATCACAGAATGTCAGAGATTAGAAGGAGACCTCGAAAGATCATCTAGTCCATTCCTCCTGCCAGAGCAGGAGCCCCTAAATTAGGTCACCCAGGAACGCATTCGGGGGGGTTTTGAATGTCTCCAGAGAAGGAGACCCCACAACCTCTCTGGGCAGCCCGTTCTAGTGTTTTGTCACCCTTACTCTGAATTTTTTTTTCTCATATTAATGTAAAACCTCCTATATGTTCCAGCTTGAACCCCTTGTCCTTTTGTCCTGTCTTTGGATGTCACTGAGAAGAGTCTGACTCCCTCCTGACACTCATCCTCTACATAGTTTTAAACATTAATGAGGTCACCCATCAGTCTCCTCCAAGCTGAAGAGACTCAGCTCCCTCAGCCTCCCCTCAGAAGGAAGATGCTCTACTCCATCATCTTTGCAGCTCTGTGCTAGACTCTCTCAAACAGTTCCCTGTCCTTCTTGAACTGAGGAGCTCAGAAGTGGGCACAGTATTCCAGATGTGGTCTCACCAGCATGGGGTAGAGTGGGAGGAGAATCTTTTCTGGCCTACTAATTACCCCTTCTAGTACACTCCAGTTTCAACAGTGTAAGAGAGATTTCGCTCTATCCCACCCTTCTTAATTTCTTACTCTTCTGAAAACAGCAGCAAACAAGATAAGTATCATCATACAGACTTTTTTTGTTGTTTAACCTCTGCAAACTGAAGTTTTGAATGAATGATTTCTTTTTAGGAAATGTTCCTGGATTGCACTGTTATTATCTGATGTGCGTCAGGAGTATAATGCTTGCCACTGGTCCAGGGGCTTTACTTCAGCATGTGTTTGGGGTTGCCTCTCTTGAGCTGCAGCACTATGGGGACAGGT
>JAPSGF010000023.1:6666286-6764233 GCA_035772895.1 Perdix hodgsoniae | reverse complement strand
TGTGTTTGGGGTTGCCTCTCTTGAGCTGCAGCACTATGGGGACAGGTGACTAAAGTTTTTTTGTCGAAGAGAAATTGGGGATCAGTGTTTGGCCAGGCACCACCTCCATGCCGAGTAGGCATTGCCATTCATTCCTCTGGACACAAGTAGCACTATGTAATATGGAATCTGAAACACAGATAGAAGGTACTTTATGCTACAGACAATCCCTCCATTTCTCAGCGGCTTGGAAATATGCTGAACGGTACTTAGCATAATGCATGACAAATAATACTTTTGTCAGAAGCAGCCAACACACATTTGGCACTTTTTGCTCTTCTCTTTTGCCTTCTTTTTTTTCTCTCCTCTAGCTCAGCTCTGTGAAGGAAGCTTGTTTATAAGAAACACAATTTATGCTGAAGTACTGAAGAGGAGTTAAAAATCCTGTGTGCTTGTCTAGTTGAAGTGTCACAGGAAGGTTTCATTTCTTCATATTAAGCACAATCTTTTAGACTTCTGTGGGGTTGTCTAGATACTTATTACCATTTCAGTAGAGGAAATATTTATAATTATTGATAAAATTACAAAACTTTGAAATGAAATGAGACGACTTGGTAGAATACAAGATGTTCTAGAAGTTTTGGCATACCACAGACTTGCACATCTCCTTTCTGAAGCTGCTGCTGGCTTCATTCAGAAGTAGTGCATTAGAGCAGGCAGGCAGGCAGTGGGTCTGGCCCAGTGTCTGTTCTTTTTCTAGAAGAGCCAAGGATAGTTGATACTCACTGGTGATGGCATGAATCCTTTAGTAAGACTTCTTTTAATTAAAGCAATCTCATGAATGAAGAGACCAGAAGAAAATTTGAGGAGAGATGGAAAATTTTAACTGTCTTGTTCATGTGGAATTTTTTCTGAATGTCGCCATGGGCTCTACTAATTCCCAAATGCTTGTTTTATTTTTAAAATTAAAATTTCTGGAAGCATGTTTTTTTTCTTTTTTTAAGTACCCGTGTTTGACATTACTGAATAATGGCTAGCTTAAAAAATGATGAATACATCCACTATCAAGTATTGCCATTCAAAGCCAGAGTAATATGCTGTAACCCTTTGCTAGTCTTTGAGGTGGTGTCCATTCAGAGACAGTGATAGAATTTCTCAGTTCTGTCAGCTTGGTGTGGGGAGAGTGAGCAATAATACTAGATTTAGCAGCAGTGGTATTAATTTATGATAAATCATGTGTTCTCTTCAGTCTAAACAGGCTGTAAACTATCTAGGGTAGGGCTGGGGCTGTGTTATTCTGTCTCCTTCTGCTGGAGTCAATCACTCCCTGCTCCAGCTGTTGGCATTCCTCTGCATGCAGTGTGAAAAACAAGAAAGATGGAGGCAATGCAGCAGTGTTGTTTGTCACTCTCATTATCTTTTAATGTTTTCAGGTGGTTCTGGGGAAGCCTAAATTTTTTTTCTTTTGCTGTCATTCAAGACTAACATAAGAGGTGAATCTACTCTTTTTTTTTGTATTCTGTATATTGTATTTTGTATTTTCAATGTAGATCAAGGAATTCTCATTGAAATTCCAGAGTTTGAACTGTTTCAATCCACATTTCAGAGAGCTGTCTTTCTTTCCTTGCAGATAACTGAGGCGCAGTCAAGACAATCTCTTATTTCTGTCATTCAACATTCCATTGCATTTTGACTGCAATGAAATGAAATTTCTCTCTCCTGGCTTTCAAGCTTAGTTATTAGTTCAGTTTAATTTGTATCCAAACATTGTCTTCTGAAAGTGATACACTTGAATTGCTTTAGTGAGAGAAATGTGATTTGATGTGTTTTCTCTTGGACTTGCTGCTTATGAGGACTTATTGTGGTCTTTAAAAAACAAGAAGGGCAACCATATCAAAGCATTGCAGTGATTTCAGAAAGTATATTTAAAAAAAAAACAAAAAACACAAAACAACAACAACAAACATTCCTATATAGTATTGAAAATGTGTATATTTGAGAATTTTGTTTGTTGGCATGGGATGTTTAACATTATACTAAGACAAAAGCAAGTGAAGTGATATTAAGACTTCTGTTATCATTTTGCTTACAACATCTGACAGTTTTTGCAATCCAACTGCACCTGAAGGAAAATGTAGTGATGAAAAAGAATTGAACCGGTAAATTTGTGTGAAATTATTGTGCAATAATGATCCAGTGAAGGTATGAATAAATGCCTCAAATGTTGTGCAACTCCACTTTTGTTGCAGAAGGGCAAAAATAAAAATCTACTTCTTCTGAGGTGCGGAGAAGGAAATAGCTGGCCCAGAATAAAAAGATGTAAGGTAGAAAGAGATTTTATGTTGAAGCTCAGTCTTTGAGAAAAGCGTGGGGAAGAGTAGGTGAGCCAAGAATGCCTTCTGGCATGTTGGAAAGGGCCAAGAGAGTGACAGGAAAGTGCAGGAAACACTGGCCATCTGTAAATCTGGGGAAGTTTTAGAGGAGTTTCAGAATTAAACAAAAAGTATTTTAAAATTTAAAATCAGTCTAGGATCGAATCTAAGTTTTTAGTTGTGTCTAACATGCAGATAATGACCTGTACAGAAATCTGACTCATAGTTTACTATGAGTAAACAGCAATAAACTGCTGTTTAGGGTGGCATTTTTCATCCATTTTATTAACATTTTCTGGTACAGGCCTGAAAAATCAACCTGGCAAATCTTCCAGATGTTATTCAGTATTTGAAGAGAACAAAACAGAAAAACAACTTTTAAATGCGTTGGGTGCCAAATTGAAACATGAGCCCAAGTGTAAAGCTTGTCAATTGAGACAGGAGGCTCTGGGAGATGCGGGCACAAGGGCCTGTGCCCTCCATAGCTGGAAGCACTGCTTAATCTGTTTCGGTTGCTATAAGCAAAAGGAAACTTCAGTTTTCAGGACATAGTGAGTGTCAAATCTAGAACAACTTTTTTGTTCAGAATTGAAAACATATCAAGCATTCATATCTATTAAGTTTGCAAGGTAGGAAAGATCTTAAGCATGAAATGGAATCATTTGGGTAACTGTAAGAAAATTTATCAAGGTCATTGGTATTTCTTTGTCCAAGGATCCTCCATAGTTTCAGTTGTGACCACATAAGCTAGAAGAATTTTCTCCTTGATCACGTGAGCAGAGAAATGACTGAGATATTTGTCCAGTGTTGTTAACAAAAGTTTATTTAATGCAAAGTGGAATTCTGATCTGTAACTGCTTTAATCCACATTCCTCAGTTTTCACCCAGCCGCAACCAACCACATACCGACACTCCAGTAACACACACTGATTATGGCAGTGCACCTGTGTTGGATAGTTTTCATGACCGACTTTTTTTTGTTTCTTTTCACTGATTTTTTTTATCTTCAGATCACAATTATTTTTTTCATTGCAAATATTCTCTTTTAAGGTAACATATTTTTCATTTAGAAAATGTCTTTATACAGACTTACATTAAAATAATACCTTTTTTAAAAATAGTTTGCTGTTAGTCTACTAAAGACCATCCTAAGAAGTTTGGTCTGATAGAGAATGGTGTTTTAAAATGATAAAATGATTATACTTTCAGTTTTTGTGGTCGCACTACTGTGTCATTAAGAAATAAAAAGGAAAAGAAAATTGCCAAAATGACAAGCTATAAAAATGTGTGCTGGTTTTCTGATTACAGCTGCTAGAGCACACTTTACATCATGAGGATTCTGATACACAAGCTGCAGAAGAAAGCTATTCTACAAAAGAATATACCTAAGACCTGCTTGCTGTAAAGGCAAATCCTTACTATTGGAATTGTAGTGGAGCTGAGATATAATCAGCTGTTATTCCTTAGTAAGGAATAACAAGGAATAAGGAATTCCTTAATAAGGAATATTGTATTAACAAATATAAAAGTAACTCTTCTTGGTCATTATTTACATGTTTACATTATGTTCTTTTTGTGTTTTATATCAATGTGTTCTATATCACCAGTATGTTTACATAAACTAATGTAGATTTTATTCATTTTCTTAATCGTTACTACTTTCCACTTAAGCTTCCTCTGAGTGAACTCAGCTGCTCTCCCACTTGATTCTGGAGTAAAGCCAAACTGTTCTTCTCATTAATTTTTAATGTATGGTGGCATGAAGTATGCAGTAGCAGATGAACAATCTTTTTATGAGTGGGTGGAGTATAAGCTCTAGTTTTATCTAAGATCTTTTACTGTTTTATTTGATTTTCATTAATGGATGTGTTTATTTTTGGTATTATTCTATAGCTGATTACTTACAGCACAAAATCATATCTAAGAGTTGTTTGGCAATGAAAAAAAATTGTGAATTCACATGTCTACTCGAGTCCTGAGAAAATGCAGCTGTTCTTAAGTTACAGAAGGTAGCATTTGAATAGATCTTTTTGAAGTACACATACCTACTATGCTTACCATGTAAATAAATATTGCTTAAATATCTACAAAAGAGATAACATATTACCAGTTACAAAGTAAGTAGCATCTTTTACCATACAACAGTACAATCATCAGATCATCAATTCATTGTCTTAATTATGGCAGACTGGTGTTGTTGGCTCACTATGTTCAAATTTTCTCTTAAATTTTGAGAGGGATTTCAGGCCTACTGCACAGAGATTCATATAGTTTCATTTTGGTTATTACTGAATACCTTGTTTGACCTTTCTTTTCCCTTTACCTGCACGTTTAAAAAATTATGGATATTATTCTGACATAGTAGGGGAGACTTCTCACAGAAATAATTGTAAAAGATAAAATTACATATTATAAACTAATGTCTGTATTTTTAGTGTGTTATTTTATTACCGATAATAACTATACTACTTCTTAGCAATAACTAAAATTGATCACTCCATAAATGTCCCTGGAGGACAGAAAATATAATTACTTACAGCCTGGATAATTATCTAAGTATTGATATATATTGAGCAAGTGTAGTCACAAGCTCTATAAAAAACTGAATCCTGCTTACTACCCTAGGCCTAAAAAAGATCAAAGCTTTTTATGTACTAGTTCTATCATAAAGAAAAAAAATTTTGTGAATAATTGGTTAGAGAAATAAGGTGGAGCTCACATATGAGCCATATCTACACAATGCTTTTGCAGAATTACCTTTTATGCATTAATTATATGTTTTATCTTAAAAATGTGCTCTGAAACTGCATAGATCTATAAATTGGAGTGAGAAAGAAAAGTAGAATTGGTTATCTCTTTGGACTGTAATTAATTTTGAGTGGAAAGAATTAATTTTTTTAGAGTGAAAATAATGGAAATAATGTCAAAATAGTTTATATTTTTAAGGCTTACAAAAATAAGGACTTATTTGAACGATATTTGAAATATTTAGATACATCGTTAGAGTATGAAGGGACCTTCAAAGTCATCTTGTCCAACTCCCCTGCAGTGAGCAGAGACATCACAGCTAGATGAAGTTGCCTAGGGCCTGATCCAGCCTCACCTTGAAAGTCTCCAGGGATGGGGAATTAACCAAATCTCTGGGCAAACTGTTCCAATGCCTCAACACTGTCACTGTAAAAGAGTTTTTTATCCATATGTCTAACCTAAATCTACCCTCTTTGAGCTTGAAGCCATTTCCCCCTGTCCTATCACTGCAGACCCTGCAAAAAGAGACTGTTTCCTTCTTTCCTGTAGCTCCATTTTAGATACTGAAAGGCTGTTATCAGGTCACCTTGTAGCCTTCTCCAGGCTGAACAGCCTCAGCTCTCTCAGCCTGTCCTTGTAGGAGAGGTGTTCCATTTCATGGATCACTTTTGTGGCCCTTCTCTGAATGCACTCCAGCAGATCTGTGAATCATCTGTACTCAGGACTCCACATCTGGACATGCGTTCCATGTTTGAGTCATAGAGTTCTAGAAATTCCAGATTGTTTGTCTTTTGTTAGAAGCTGACAAATCCTTCCTTTTCATAGATTTATGTAGTTATGTACAGTACTGGGGCATCTGTATTCTACTGCTTGAGTCATCTTGGGTCTTATAGTTAAAAAGAAAAAAATGTAAAATACGTGGCACATTACAGTAGAAAGATCATTCACTTTAAAAAATTTGAACTGGAAAGACAGAGTTTGTCATATAGAGAGAGAATGTCAATTTATATGCATAGTTTTCTTCAGTGCGTATAATTCAGGGTTTTTGAAGACTACTTTTTGTATTAGGAAAGTGTTCACTGGAATAGCAGATTTTATTTCTGATTTGTCCTAAGGTTTCTGGAGTACATCCCCTACAGAGACAGGCTGGGGGAGCTGGGCTTGTTCAGCTTGGAGAAGACTGCAAGGAGACCACCTCATTGCAATATTTAAAAGGGGTTTATAAAAAGGAGGGCAATCAACTTCGTACTCAGGTAGATGGTGATAAGACAAGGGGGAATGGTTTTAATCTCAAGGACAGAAGTTTGGATTAGATCTTAGAGGAAAGTTCTTTACAGAGTGAGTGATGAGGTACTGGCACAGGCTGCCCAGAGAGGCTGTGGATGCTCCGTCCCCAGAGGTGTTCAGTGTCAGGTTGGATGGGGCCCTGGGCAAGCCTGGTCTAGTACCAGATCTGGAGGTTGGTGGCCCTGCCTGTGGCTGGGAGGTTGGAACTTGATGATCCTTGAGGTCCCTTCCAACCCAAGTCATTCTGTGATTCTCATTCCTGTTTATTTCAGATGAGACTAGATCTAATATGCTGCTATCTCTAAGAAAAATCAATATGAAGTAATGAACCTCCTTTTCAAAACAACGACAAAGAAAAAAGCACAGATAAAAACACACAAATTGCATTTAGCTTTACTTTTGAAATGTGTGTAATTTATTTATGGGTAAATGTGTGTGTACATGTGTAGAACACACTACATAATTGCGTATGTGTATGCACAGAAACATCTCAGTAGGTCATGGAGCAATTCCTCTTAGGTAAAGCTGTAATGTAAATGATGCTTCTTCAGTAGCAGCCCTTCTGGATTTGTCAGATTTGTGGAACTGTTAGATATAATGGAAGAATGCATCACTTTAGTGAGTGATGTCATTGTTATTTATAACACAAACGCCCACCCCTACCTCTGTGGTCTCTTAACATATGTTACTTGAATGATTTAGCTCCTGGAGTTCAGTTAAAGTATTTCCTTTCTACTGTTAAAAGTGTGTCTCCAAGTCTTAACTGTATGGAATTCTCAAAGCTTGGATAATGTTCAATTTATCTTACTAAGGACTAGGAACTTCAAAATGGATATGTTCCTGTTTTAGAGCACCAGTGTATTTTGCATTGTGGAAATCTTTTGCTGCTTCAGAAAGTTGACAGAGGATAAAGCCTCTTGCTGAAAAAAACAGCACAACAAAACAAAACACTAGAGAAAAGAGACATTTGATGGACGCTATCCTCCTTTTTACTGAATGTTTTTGCTTTCTGTTGCAACTTTTGCCAACTTTTGCAACTTTTGTACTGAGTGCATGAAGTGTCAGAGTAACTCAAAATTCATCCTAAGGGTAGGTTAGCTTGTGCAGGCAGCTCATTCAGGGCCACCCATATAGATGTGAACACTGCATCTTTCCGCTTTACTTAAAAATTGAACTGGTACTTTTCTTGTTCAACTTTATTTTCAGTCTGGATATTTTGGGTGAAATGCCAAGATCATAATTTATACTGTTGATTAGACTGAAGTCAAAAGAAGTGGTTTCTAAAGAAGAGTGTCAGAGCAATTTAAATATTTCATTGAAAAGGTTTGTCTTCTAGCAGTATTAAGTTTGGCCATGTAGTTTTACCAAAATGTATCAAACAGAACTTGAATGCAGGTGATTATTTTGAGCTCATTTGTATCATCTGCTGATTTACTAGCCTGAATAAAGTATCTCTATGTGTGGGAATAAGTTGGTTGGCTGTTGCTTGATGCCAGACTGGAGGAACTGTGGGACAGGTTTGAGCTCATCTGTGTATGATACCCATCTATACCCCTATATAATTTGGCTAGGAAGTTGAAATTCAGATGGGTAGAGCTCCAGATTTCTAGAGCTGCAGTTTTTCCACAGATACTCAGATTTCATTGTCCAGTAACACTCCTATTTCCTTAACTGGTCTGAGAGAGGTTTTACAGTTAACTTTCTGATTTGTTAGAGATTAAGGGATAACTTTTTTTAATCTATTCTTGTGTGTCTAAAGTGGGGGATAAACACTAACAAGCCAACAACAAAAGTGCCTGCGATTAATCCCCTATTCTTTGAACTTCCTGTGACTTTGGAGACAGAGTTACAGCTGTCAAATTTTCTTCAGTCAAACCAAACTTGACTTTGTCCCTTCAGCTTCTTAAAATGGATGATAGTGAAAAGTAAAACTTAAGACAGATGTTATTAGTAGCTCCATTTTTATGAAGTTCAGAAGGCCAAGTGATTGGAATTGGAGTATTCAGAGGCATCTTGGCTTGCATATTGCATGAATTCCTGCTTATTTTACAGTATTATGATAAATGTTGTTATTATTTCTTCATTTGGGACATAAGGAAGAATTCTAAGGCACTTCAAGGTTTAGAAATGAATAAATTCTGTGTACCAAGAACATGAATGATTGCATACTCAGAATAGCAGACTTCCAGTGATTGGAAGGAACTTCAAAAAATCATTAGGTACGTAATAGGAAATACTAACTACAGCTTTCTTGAAGAATCTTTGAACACTGGAAAGACTTTTTTGTTATTTTGTAAAGATTCTTTTGCTAAAAGTCCTAAAGAAAAGCCACAACCACAAACCTTTTAGGGATTTACTGGTATTTATCACAAGAGTGATAAGGGTCTGTTTATAACGTGACTGCCCTTTTATTTGATGTTGAGTGCATATTGGCATAGACCCCAGATGCTGACTGAAACTCTACATGTGAAACCGAATAATGACTCTAGATAGGGATAATATATCAGTTCTTGGACACTGATAGTGGTAATTCTGTGTCATTTAGATAGTAGATAACAGCACTACAGCGAGAGATAAATGATTAGCTTAAGTCATGAAATGAGGTATGTGTGTTTTTTACTTGGTAGGTGAGAATTGCAGTTAATTTTTATTTAATGTACTTATGTATTGTAATGTATTTAGTTTAGGGAATGATTTCAAATAATGAATTTAGTGAAACAAGAAGAGAAGAAGGTATTCTAAGCCCATTGCTAAAGCTATCCTTCGTTATTTTTCAGTATTTCAGGGCATGTGGGGACAAGAGAAGACCTTAGTAGGCCTTACAAAGGGATATTTTTGTGTAAGATATAATAGAATTGAAGGGGTTGCGGGAGACTTCAGCCTGCTAAAGTGGGTTTCTTATAATAGGTTGTGTGTAAGCATCCAGACAAGTATTGAATATCTCAATATAAGGAGAGTCCTCAACCTGTTTGCCCTGACTGGGCAACCTGTTTCAATGCTCCATCACCCTTACTGTGAAGAAGTTCTTCCACGTGTTTATATGGAACTTCCTACGTTCAAATTTTAGGCCATTACTCCTTGTCCTATTGCTATGCACCATCAAGAGGAGCCTGGCCTCACCCGTTTGCCTCCCACCTCCCTTTAGATATTTACAAGCATTAATCAGGTCTCCTTTCAGTTGTCTTTTCCCTAGGCTGAACAGGCCCAAATTACTCAGCCTTTTCTCAGAAGGGAGATGTTCCAGGCTAAGCTTTTGGACACATGCTAATATCCAAGAGAAAGGATTAAAAGCTTCCTCTCTCCCCTGAATCCTCCTCCTTTTCGGGTAAATCTCTGTCTGGTTATTGTTCATGAAGAGATAGTTAACAATTATCTGGCTTAATCCAATCTCTTATCTGCTAGAGATCAAGATACATCTTAGGATGCTGTCTGATTATCCCACATCTGTCTGTGAGGGAGGTCTTGCAGCCTGCTCTTGAGCAGCTGGGTTTTGCAGCTGTCAAGTGATAGTACCTCCAGTCTGATTTAATACAGCAATTTCTATCCTCCTCAGTTCCAGCTTTGCCTTCCAGTACTAAGTGATTTTTATATAATTCTGAAATGATGAGCAAAATCATGTCTAAAATATTCATCACTTGTTCTTTAATGGAGGCAGATGTACTTAATGAAAGCATCGAGCCTGAGGTAATGAGTTCATTAATGAGATAGAAAATCAATCCTTTGCAATACAAGCTGCCTACTTGCATATACTTGGAGTATAAGACCAGAATATTTTATATGCCTTTTGCTGCCTGTTAAATGATTTGTTCTGCTGGTAGTCGGTCATTTTTTACAGAAAGAGTGTGTATTTATATGAATTTGAATGAGTTTGTACAAAGAGAGTAGTTAAAATGTATGATAAAAATTGAAATTATGCCAGGAACAAATGTTCTTAACAAGGTATATTACCTTCCTAACATTTTTCATAGATTCTTACTTCTCCTGTAACATGGTTAAATGAAGATTTAGCAGCGCCGTCTGAAAGCCTGTCTGCATTTGATGAAAGACAGAATATCCTGTGAGAGACATAGAAAAATTGCAATGAAAGAAGCACTATGGAAGAAAAAGCAGGTTCAAACAAGTCTTTCAGCCACTTGTACTATCACAGGAAAGTTTTGAAAGTAAAGACAAAAGTTTTGGAATTAACTGTTTGCTTCAGCTCTTGAAAAAAAAAAAAATCATGCATTACATATTTATAAGGGCCACGTAGATGCTGCTGAGACCAACAGTGATGCCCTCACTCACGCTGAGTAGTACCGTCTTCCGTTCTAACTAAACTGTAGCATTATTTAGTGCTACATGTATCTATGAGTATTAAACTGATACTTTTGGCTAAAAGTAGTTTTTTGTCTGAAACACAACTTAGAACATTTAGAGGGGAGACGTGTGAAAATTGAGTGCTTAATCCAAGCCACCTCAAGCTATAATGACAGTTGAAGCAGGGAGAGGCAGTTGGATTGTATAATCACATCTTATACATCTTTTGGCTACTGGAAATGTGGTCAATCACCATAAATTCCATTTTATATAAAGATAATAAGAAGTAATTACAGCTTTTTAGCTGTTTATGTTTCTCTGGTGGCTATTGATATATGACAAGGCAACATTAATCTTGGCTCTCTGGCAGCTGGTAGAAGAGAACTGCAGATGGGCATACAGAGGCTGCAAAGGAAGCACAGAAATACACACACTGGAAAAGGTGGAAAGGTCAAGTTTAACATTCAAATCCTGTTCATGACTAACTTAAAATATTACCCTTCAGCTGCTAAAGGCTGGGTTTCAGCAGCAAATTTGACCAGACAGACCACACAATGAAGTCATCAGCGCTGAGACCCACCAGCTTGAAAAAACAACAACCCCTGGTGTTAAGACAAATGCTTTGAAGAGTGGTTGATATTAATCAGGTGCTGCTACTGGTTTGGAGTTCCTTAGTCATTCTGTATGAAGAAAAACTGATAAAGGATATAATAACATTACAAAGCCAATACAGTTTTGTAACACAAGAAGCCTACTTAGGGGGAATTGGTCAGGGTCCATTTTGAAATTCCTGAAGCCAACTTCATCTCTGGGTTAACTCCTTTGAAGTCACTGGGGTTACAGAAGGAATTAATTTGGTCCTTTGGCTCTGTACTGCAGCAGAGATGTGGATAGTGATTCTGCTTGCTGTGTTGGAGGTTTATCGTTTCAGCATGGTTTCCTCAGAGAAACTCCCAAGACAGCCCATTGCATTCCCACTGTGGGCAGCCCTGGCCTTTTCTACCCTGCCTTCTCTTCTGTTTCTTAATTGCTGTATCAACAGCTGAGCAATTTTGTTATATTTTTATTTTTTAAAACTGTTTTGTACTATTTAAATGTCTTTCTTTTTAGTGTTTGTTCGTAACTATATTTGGTAACCCGAATAGAATTGCTAACATATCTAAGCTGAGTGCGGCCTCGACTCACTGAGAGAAGTTACAATTTCATGTGCTTGGCTGTGTTTAAACTGCAAGTACAATCATCATTATAATGCATTCTCTATATAGCTGGGATAGACAGAGAATGAAAAATGACCATGATCACCTTAACATTTCCCTTTCCAAATTCCAGGGCTCCTTCATGTGATAAGTGGGTGAGGGAACTGATGCCTTTGAAAATTAACCCAGAACAAACATGTTCACCTAAATGTAAATGTGGCAGTTGTCCCCCAACAGACGATGCATAAGCAGCAGCTGGAGACAGAGATGGCTGGAAATGGTCATCAGCACTAGAAATAGTGCTGGTGGTGCTCTACCCTCTGTAGCTGCCCTGCCCACTGAAAACTGGGTAAGAATCACCAAGCAATGCTAGCTTTGTGCATATTTTGTTAGGATTTGGAAGGCTGCTGAGTTTTGTGTATTGCATTTCTGTCAGTGGTTCATGGGAGGAGTCCTGCTTCAAGGATCAATATCCTCTAAGCAGTACTCTAAGACTTGAATGGATTTTAATGGAGTCTTGTGCATGTGTCTGTTCTCAGGGATACATGTGCATGTTGAGGCCTGGCTAAACATTTTGGCTGTCCTTGTATACATGAATGAATGTGACCTGGAGGTATTAGCAGAGTTTGTGTCTGGCTTTATCCTCAGAGAGAGATTTTTGAAATGCCTATGATGAGCAGAAATCATTGATTATTTGAGGGCTGTTTCTGTTTGTGAAGTGAACTGAGGTGTAGTGAAAATAAAGTAGTATTGGTGTATTGTGTCTCTATTTGACTTTCTCTAGAGATTCGAAACATGGAAATATGTTGACCTTGAGGTCCCTGCTAAATATAGTATACAACTAGGGAAAAAAGAAAAAAAAAATAATAATTGTATGGATGTCTTTCAAAACTGGGAAAGGCATTTATTGCAAATGAGTTGGATCTTTTTCGTTTTTTCCAACTTTTTCTCTCCAGCTCTCCCTTTGTCCTTTCTTCAAGTTTGCAGAAGAGCATTTTCACTCAGTGGCTAAGCGAATGATATGTACAACCATCTGTGGATGGGCTATGTATGTAGGGCCAGACCGACAGTGCAGTATATAAATTGTTTCCATATTTTATGGGTTGGAAGGTAGTGAGACTGAAAGTAAGACAGTGTGAGACTGCAGAGAAAATACTGTTCTTGCAAGATAATGTTTTTTCCCCCATAGAAGAACATTTTAGAATAGATTGATGTCAAAGTATTCTTTATTAAAACATATCTTGTTGTAGGACACTTAATTCTGTCAGAGTACTTTGGATTACAATCCTGTTGCTAACGTGAGACTTCCCCTGAGAAGCTCACATCTTTCTCCTTAAAGAAAGTATCATCTGGCTCAGGTTCGTATCAGCTACAAGTCTTAATGTTGGGGAGAATGAATGGCAGTGGAATAGCTCTCAAAGTGTTGAGAAAACTGACTTTGCTTGAGAAAGTAACTTCTCTTGCCTTCCATTTAAAACTGAGATGAAACAAAGAACAAAAATGACCAAGTGACACAGGGAATTGTGTCATCCATCTGTAATCAAGAATTAATCGTAAAAATTTTAGCCACACATTTTCAGTTATTAATTTGATTTCTATCTGTTTTTCTTCAGATAGTGGCAAATAGGTCCTCATTCTGCAATTTTAATTTTCATTTGATTTTTTTAGTCTAGTCCAATTCCAGTCCTGTGCCTGGCAATTGTTACCTTTTGGCTTAGTGCCTTAACACTAAGGTTTTATTCATACATCTGTGTCCTAGATTTTCCTCATTTGATCTCCAGCTTTATAACATGTGATATTTTTTTACTTAATACAGAGCAGAAGAAAACTTTTGATTACAGAGAAGGATGTTGGTAAACTGAAGCCATTATCACTGTTTCTGTCAGATATTTCTGTAGCGTATAGGTTAGTGGGTAGTTGAGTCTTGCAAATATTGGACTTTAGAAAATGTGTTCCTTGAAGTAAAGCACATTTCTGTGATGTCTGAATTGTACAGCAGATGTTTCTGGGAGTAATGAAATATTGTTCTATTGTTTGATACCAGGTGGAATACGTAGAGACTGTAATTTATGCAACCAGAACTGATCTTTCTGTTCTATAACTTTTCTTGCCACGATATGTAATGACTGTATAACTTCTTTTGGAGTGGGATATCAACTGTTTATGGGGCATAATAGAGATATCCTGCAGCTGTTTCCTTTTTTCATATAAGCATTTTTCTTTTTGTGAGAACGAATGGCTGCTGTCTCACCTTTTTCAAACTGGACAGGTATGAAATATCCAATAAAGGTTAATTTTATTTTATTTTTTCATGAAAAAGTAACTAATATGCAAAAAGAGAGAAATGGAGGATGGTTAATCTGAGCAAGATAACTATGCAAGAAGGAAGATCAGATGTTTTAAAAAAGCTTGTTAATCTTTCTATGTTGCTAGCATGTGCTTTTGCAAACTTCAGATAGTAGAAATTGTTCTCCCTTTCATGTATTTAATCTGAACCTGAAATAAATTTATACGGGCACTTAATTTTGAACACCAAGTAGGATATGTGCACGAAGCTCGCTGTGTATGTTAGGTTGTGAAGTTTTATGCAGTGCTGTGATCTCCTTCAGCTGCCTTTGTGCATGTAATCCCTTATCCTTACTTGACAATGTCCCTGCATGGTGGTCTCATGTTCAGGGCCTGAATTCTTCACTTGCCACTTGATAAATCTTTCCTTGACTCAGAAGTGCAAGAAGGGCAATGCCAATTTGAAATATATGAGAATGAGCACAAATAAAAGGTTAAGAGGTTGTTTCTAGAACCAGAAAGCTCTGTATCCTTTGATTTTTAATGTCTGAGTGAATCCCTGATGAAAACCAAAACATTTGTATTATCCTTTTGTGGCCATCCAGCAGTTAATAAAACATCTGTCCTCCCCTGCGTGGCCTGTTTATTGCCAAGGGAGAGGCTAAATTCTCTCTACAAGATCTGGTCTGCCCTGTTGTGAGAAATTTCTCCTGCTTGAGTGAAGTGGTGTCATGCATCTGGGCCCCATTAGTGGCTGGTGGTACTGTGGGGAGCTGGCTGGGGAAGGGCTGAACATCCCGGGCTGCCCTTGGACCTAGTGCTGGCAGTGAGACCATCTGGTGGCCTTACACCAGCCCTGAGACTGAGGACGTAGGCTTTAGGACAGGCTGGGGACAGCAGGCCATCAGATGGCAACTGGAAGACCTTGCCCATCTGATGGTAAGTGTTGCCCAAGGAGCATTTTGCTGGTGTGGAGGCACACCACATACCCAAACATTGAATTGGATGTGCCAAATACAGTATGGTGAGCAGTTGCCAAATCCTTCTGAAGCAGAGCTGAGTGATTCTAAGAGAAGCTTTGAGACAAGTGATGACAGTAAGAAATCCAGGCAGATTTTACTTCAGCATATTCAAGTTCCAGATAATCCCGAATCCCCATTGGTGCTGTTCGGTTTAGTATTTTCTTTCTTCCAAAAATTGTAGAGGCTTTTGATGAGTGGATAAGTGGCAAAAATATGCTGCAGTAGGTATGAAAGCAAATATGCAAAATCTCCTTACTTACAACATAAGCAGAGTAAAGTAGGGAAAGATCTAGAAAATAACTTCTGTGCATAGCGAAGGTTCTTACTATTTGTGGAAGGTAGAGGAATATTTATTTTTATATAGCCTTACCCAACAGCCCCTTTCTATAAATAAAGGGAAATGCACAGGCTGAAGCAGAGAGCAGTGGCCTGCTGTGGTCAGAAGTGGCAATTATCCATTGATGTTTAAAGACCTAAATACAGGTGATTTTTAGGAAACATCAGTGAGTGACATCTGCAACAAAGTGGGGATTGAGAGTTCTGTAGGTTCTTGTAAGGCCAGAGAGAAATTCTCTGGCAGGATTTCCTTTTTGTTTTTGAGGAATGTATATATCTCTATATATTTTAAATTAGATGTGCTGTCTATAGGAGGCACGCAGAGTATTTTTAAAATTAAGATTGTAGTAAAATGATACTGATGTAAGCATTTTTTAAACTAATAATCCAGTTATAACTGAGAGGCCATCTCAGAGCTCGGAGCTGGGTTTGCTGTGCTGCTGCAGGCCTTGGCTAGATGGACCACTTCTCAAAGGGGCTAAGCAGAGCTGAGCTGAAAGACTGATGCCAACCGGATGCTAAGCACTTGAAAATCTGTCCATGGTTGACTGCACTAATACTTAATTAGGTTCTAGCATGTCTCAAGGTCAAACATTTATATATGTATCAAGGCATGTGCTTTGCAGTCTTTGTTTTCTGAGTAGGAACTGTAGTCTCCATTCACATGTAAACTATGCAGACAGTAGCATTCCTTACATTGTATGAAGCGTTAATGTGCTCTCCCTTACTGCTTCAGGATAAATACATACCCTAGATTCAAGTTGCAGCAGGTATTTTAAAAAACAAAATAGTCACTGAAATCACATTTATAGAATGCATTCACACGTTGTCTTCTGAAGGCTGAGTGAAAGCTGAGTTAAAGGCTTAAAGGCTGTTGTAAGAAAACTCTCTGCTTCCCCTTGAAACTAGAGTGAAAATGACAGTTGCCTATTTCTGTCTCTTATTTTAGTGTTCTCAACAATTATTTTTGTTTTTAGTCAAGCTTTATGTTGAGGTTTTTCCAAGTTGCTTTTATTATGATCTTTTTGCATGCATGCTCTGTGGAATTTTTTGTTTTGGGTTATATATTATTAGACAAGTGATGGAAGGAATTTAGATACACAATAAGCATTTCTCCAGACAAGAAAAAAATGGTGAAGAGATAATCGCTGTTCTTGCTTAAGATTTATAAAGAAATGTAATCGCATGAATCTGTTCTATCCAGACTGAGGATCACTGAATCTCAACGGACATTCGTAAAATGTTTCCTTTGCTGTGTCTCGTTTTAGAGTGCATAGGGATATTGTCCTTCCCACAGAAACATTTTAATACTTGCTACTTTCCTTTCAAGGTTATTATTATTTTTTGTAACTCAGAACTTCAGCATGTTGAGGAAATAAAATCAAGTAAGGCAACAGCAATGAAATGAACAAAAGAATACTTAATTATGTATAGAAGCCAAGTGGAGTGTCAGAGGGGGAATTCAGTCTGCATTTTTTCTCTCTCAAGATACCATGGATTTGTGTGGAATTCCAGTGTTGGAATTGCAGAATTAAAATGAAGTTGTCAAAATTTAGTTTTATTTATGTGTAGTATCTTGATGAGAACCTCTTGAAGTGTGGAGTGGTCTATTTATTTTTTTTTTAAAGTCTTTTGTTTATGAGATGCTTAGAAATGTATTCTGTGGAGCCTTTTTTGTTCTCTTCTGTTGCCTTATATGGCTCTTTTGTAGCTATATGCTAGATTGAAATCTCAGACTATACTTTGGTTGTAACCAAAAAGGAATGGCTGCTTATCTTGTCTGGAACCGATGAACTGTTCTCTAGCTTAGTGCATGTTTTTTAGGAGAAGCTATTAATCTTGTTTCTGTTCAGCTCCACACTTGCCTAGTGGCTTTTCCTGGACCCAGTTTTGTGCTCAGCTGCTCACACGCAATCCCTGCCCAGCTCAGTGGGAGCTGTGCGAGTCTGAACTGGGTGCTGAACCACACGTGCTGTTTCTTTTTTGTGTGTGTGTGTGAGTTATAGTCATTTTGTTAGAGAAATTCAACCTTTTCCTCATAACAGTTATTTCTTATGTCTTTTAACAAATGTTTTGACTGTTCTCACTGAAAGTCTTGAAATATGATGGTAAGAAATATCTTCTTCTAAAGGATAGGAGTTTCAGAGCTGTACTATAATATACTGTATAATATATCTCGTGACATGTTTTTATGAAGCTTTTTTTTTTCAATTTGCCACTGTCACTGAGTTTATCTACTGAAAGGTAAAATCTCATGAGAGTAATTTTCCCTCATTATGAGATAAAATTAACTTCAGATTATTTGGAATTGAATGAAGATGCTTCTAGCCTGTCCCAAGTCCAAATTCAGGAAAAAAAGGTTTGTTTTTGCAAAGCTGGAAGTACACCCTATCTCACCTAAACAAAATAGGGTCTTGTATTGCATGATTTTTTTTCTTTATTCTGCCCTCTGGAAAAAGGTGTTTCTCCTGAAGATTGATCCTGCAATAATTCTGAATTTGCTTCATTTAAGGCGTTTGTATCTGCTGAAGCCTTGTAACAAAAATTAATCTCTAAAACTGTAAGACTTCTTATTCATGTTGTTAATATTCATTCATCTTCCAGGCTCTTTTTGTAGTAGGCTTCAGAGTCCTGCCAAATTTGTCCATGCTGTCCTGATAAAATATAACAAGCAAATGAACAAATGAAAGCCATTTAATCTTAAAACAGAGGTTAAGGAAGAGCACAGCTGATCACAGTATGCTGTGAAGTGTTCACATCTTGGTCATCTTCACTTTGTCCTGCACAGAAGAGGATTTCCAGCCTTAGGAATACAGCCCTGTCCTTGTGCCAACATGCAAAGCATAAGGAAAAACAGGGGCCAAGCAGTATATTCAGAACTGCAAGCTGCACCTCAGTTTCCTCTGATATTTATAGAAACCAACAGTAGTTCCATTGCTCTCACTTCACCCTTTGTCAGTGATAGCTATTCTTGTAAAGAGAGTATTAGCCAGGGCCTGCGGGGTGAAAACCATTCAACTCCTTTCACAGATCAGGCTACAGAAAAGACTTTGGCCTCACAGTTATCCTTGATTTTCTGAAAACTGGTGTGTTTTAAGGTGTTACAGACCCTCTTTATCCAGCAAATACTTGTGCTGAGAGTTTGCATGAAAATGCAGAAGTTGGCACGTTGACCCTAATTAACTGGATCCAGTCCATAATCTTCACGTCACTTGGCCTTATTAAATGTGTGCATCTGTGAAAAATCCTCATACTAATTCCTCATTCTAACCAATGTCTAAATTTTTCAGACAGAACAAGTAATAAATTAGACTGAGGAACCAGTACTGACTAATGAGATAACTGTTAGATTGCCTGTATGTAGTGATGAGTGAATTATGATTCACGGGGTGGTAAGACTGTCTTGCTGATGCAACATGAGGTTGCTGCTAAAAGAAGAAAAGAAAAAAAAACCTTGAATAAATCTCACTACAGATAACCAATAACCAAACAGCTTTTCTGTGTAATGGTTTTATCTTATCAACAATCTGCTAAACAAGATTTGTGTGTAAATCTTTGTATTTGATCACTATGAGTTTAGGGGAGAACAACTCAACAGAATATAAAATGCATGAATAATGGTGTGGGTTCATGGGGAACAGTTGAGTAATGTTGTCTGGCAGTGCTGGTAGCTGATACTATGTTATGAGAATATTTTGAAGAAAACTAATTTGTAGCTGTGTTAACTTCCATATTTTTTATCCTTTGTCCTAATATAGTAAATGTTATTGTAGAAACATTGCACTGTAATGTAACCCTCCAGTATATGTTTTACTGTAACAAATGATATGTTGCAGGCGTTCTGTTATGGTCACATAAGTAAATGATAATGATTTTCAAATTTAAATTCTGTTTTCAAAGTTTAATTCAATTAAGTAGCAAGTTTGGAGTAGATTGAAGAAAAATCATGTATATGTGGTTGGTGTCCCATTGCAAATGGCTGATTTGTAAGGAATCCTCAAGGAACTAGGCATGCATTCTTCAGTGTTTAGTATTTCAGATCTTGAAGGATGAACCTAAGTTTTAGTTGCACAGTGTTCGTTCAACATCTAGCTGATAGCTGTTATTTCATTTCCTTACGGCATTAAGGAATTTGTCCTTTCCAGATTCGATGCCATGTCCACCTCGATGGGTATTGTACCCAGGTGCATGCAATTACACTGCTCTGCCAAAATCAACAAAAATCCGATAAATTGTTCTCTAGTCCTAGTGCTAATCTGTCACATTTATGATATATTAGTGTTGCTCAAGCCTTAGTTACATTAATTTTCTTCATTTGGACACATTTATTACAAGGTTTTGTGTTCTTTGTTACAAGGGTTTGAAAAGTTTCTGAAGACTGATGTAAAATCCTAAGTAGAATTTTAGAAGAACATCTGTTAAATCCTGAGCAGGATGGCAGTGTAATCTTGTGGTGCTTTTGTTTATGCTTGCATAAGTCTAGGTGTAAAACTCAATTGGAAGAGTGGCCAAACTGTTCTGCAATGAACTGCTGGCTCCTGTAAGGCTCAGAACGCATGAGTGTGCAGAAAGTGGGGTCCAGAGGCTAATATCAGCCACAATTAAATTTTTCTCTCTCCATGCATTTCTTTTCTCTCTATAGCAAGCACTTAGAAACTTCTTGCAAGATAAATGAACTGTGATGGAAAAGGGAAGCTGAATGCTTTCCAGGATTTAAAGAAGAGGCATAGTATTTCAAATTTAAGGAACTCTTTCTGAAAGAGAGAAAAGGGTGTGCTGTGAAAGGCTGTTGACTAAAATACTTCACGTGTTATTGCCTGAAGTCCAGGTGGAAGTCTTTTCTTCAGTTTGCAGAAGAATATAGAACAGATTTAATGTAGAGCTCTGTAGAGTCACTGCGTTAGCAGTATATAGCCTAGAGACATAGGTCAACAGAGGTTATTTGAAGGATGGAGACAACCAGATATATCAATTAGAATGTTTGCTTACCAGCTCTATAATATTGAGTGGCAGGATGGAAAAATCCAGTTTGCCCTCATTTAGAAAGCACTGCCAAGTTCTGCTTGCTCTCTGATTGTGGTGTGAGATTGGTGCCCTTGGAAGAGCATCCACGCTGTCCTCAGAGTTTTGTGATTTGTAGCTGCTGCTTGAGGATAGGGAAGCAACAGTCCCTGACTGTGGCACATGCCCTTCTAATACTTCGCAGACTTGCAAAACTTTTTGCTCTTGGTGATTTGCAAAGGAACCTAAGTTCTGAATTGTGTCGACTCAGGGCTTTGCTCAGTTACTGCAAGAGCACAGCAGGCCAAGAGGTACAGAATCCAGGTTGTCTTGGCTGCTTCCAAAAGCATTGCCTTCAGAAAAGCTGAGGGAAGCAATCTCTGTAAAATGGAAAAGGACGGTGGGACTGTGTAAAATGTGATTAAATTCAAAAGAAGAACATATTTCAGAAAGAATCACTTGTTTAATGTTTAGCACATGTAACGGTAAAAGGGCTTGTCATCTACTCTCAGAAGAGCGGCTGGATGGATGGTCACTATCGGGCTGAGTTGACTTCCTTCTGCTCTCCTTCGCTTCTCTCCAGGTTAAAGCAGAAAAGGGAAGACGTGCTCCCAGAACCAAAGGCAGACACCAGATCCACTTCTAGCCTTGTTTTCCCTTTTCAAATCTGCCCACTAGCCACTGCATTGCTTTAAACTAGTGCTGCATCTTTTTATGTGAAATGTGTACAGACAACCTGGCTGGTACATGAGTACTGACTTTAATTTAGGTCAGATAAGGGTTTCTTATTAATGTGAAGGGAACAGCTTTAATTATTTGACTGATTTGCAATCAGAAACCGTTGCTTCAGTCAACACAGATTTTGTTGACAGAAAAGTAAGCGGCAAAGCAACAGTCTGTTTCTGCCAGACCTAACTGAAATAGCAGTAAAGAGGACAGTGAACACAATTTGCCTGAGTGAGATTATTACAGGGTTGAACAGGAATGGATTGGATACATGGCTTACTTTAAACTAGTGTGGGATAATACTAGTCTCCCTTTCCTAGTTCTTTTAAATATTATTTAAAATGATAATGGTAGTTAAAATAACTTTTAAAAGTAGCAGTAGTACTGCATGCAGGTAAAACCACAAAATATTTCTGAAATATATCCAGGAACCAGATAGCATAGAAACAGGACTGTGACTTTTAAATGATGATTACTTGAAATTTCACAATCACACAGCTTTGTTTCTGCACACTGATTTCATTATTTTATAGCTTTGAATGTTTGAGGAGCTTTTTAAATTCCAGCACTTAGAAAATTGGAGCACAGAAGTTACCAAAGATGAGACTAAAAAGATGATTAAAACAAAACTACTGATGTTACCGCACATTGTGTGACAGAGGTTTGCTGATAAACTGGAGCAAGAAACTGTGATTGAAAACAGATTTTTGCTGCAGATAATAATGTACATCATATGTCTGTGGCTAACAGCGTGGCTTGGATGCCATGGGAGGATGTGGTGCATGTTTACTGTAAAGAAGGCAGTCACTGCTGGGATTAACAGACAATTTCTGATCATACCACAGGTTTTATGAATGACTTTATGAATGCTGATTTGCCAGTCTTAATAATACCTGCATTGCTTTGCTTTTGAATTAGGTCTAAAAAGGGACCTTTCCTGACGTAGCTGGAACTTTTCTAACATAATGAACCATCTAATGAAATTCTCCAAGTGCTTAATGAGTTGAACTCCAAAACATGGCCATCCTTTACTAGCTTTTGCCATGTTACAGTTTTCAAGCAATGATGACGGTGCATTCTAGAAATGTCATAGACTCAGTCCGTACATTGCCATTTAAGTACCACGTGCAAGGTCATTTTTGAGTATGTCCTGCTATAGAGATATAAGAATGAAATTATATAAGGTATGAATTTATTTAATTTCTGAGAAGTTTTTGAGATACTTTCAGAAGCAGCTGCTGAGCAGATGTTAAAATATTGAATTATATATTTTAATGAACAAATATGTTCTATAGGTTTCATAGGTCTGTTGTCTTGAAACGTTAGTGTTGAAAGGCTTTTTTGGTAATTTCCGATCTGAGTCCTTTCTTCAGGCTGGTGTTCGTTTAGTTATACTAGTTTCTTGAGAGAAAATAAATTATCTTAAATTTGATTGTAATGTCCTGGAAAAATAAGTAATAAATTACCTCTTATTGTCTTGCTTCTTGGGAGGTATAGTCCAATGTCTAGGAAAATGGATGAGCTCCTTACATCCTACTGACTTCGGTGCAAGCATAAAAGCATAAGAGGGAGATACAGATGCTTTATGAGCAGCTGTGTCACTGTTGCATATGACAGCATACTTCTGAGGAACAATTTTCTTAAGATGAGTTAGAAAACTTCAAAGCCGTTGCATTGCCAGTGGAATAACATCTGTTACTTAACCATGCCTCTTTGCGTAAGCCCAGTCTTGGACAATGATGTCTGTTCATGGCTCACAAAAATTGTATTTTGGGATCTCCTTTGCTTTCTGAGCTGCATCTGGTTCCAAATAGCTTGCTGTTTTTGCTGAAGAATGGCGAAATCATGGTGAAAACCACAGAGCTGGTTGGGATGGAAGAAGTACGATGTGTCAAGTTTTGGAATTTAGTTTTCTCTGAGTCAGTCTTTTGAGGTTAATAAGCCCTCATGCTGCTTTCTGTGGGCTAGCTTTCTAAAACTTCATTCTGTACTGTTTGTTGACCGCAGGGAAACATTGCTTGGAAATAAAGGAAGAAAATATTTTTATTATTGACTAATTGTAGAGTTAGGATACAGCTAAGGACGCAGTAAGCAGTTCACATTAATTATATTTTCATAGTGCATGGGCTATTTTTTCATTATTCATTTATTTAAGTGTGGTACTAGTAAGTTTTATTGCTAGACTGTGACATCTTTTTCACAAATGTCTCAAAATCACATATTAGTTTTCCTATGGCTATAAAATTTGTAGATTTATAAAGATGATAACAGAATATTCACATATGAAATGGGTAATTTAACTATTTTTAAAACATTATCTACATTCTTCATAAGGTGCTTTTCAAACAGATTTTTTTGTACTACCCTGAAACTGGAGCTGTTTATTTTGTTTGGGTAAGAATGACTTTGAAAGGCTAACATTGCAACGGCAAAATAGAAGGACAACATTGACTTAAAAACCAATTTTCATCTCCTAGTAATTTGACATTGGCATAAATGAGGAGCTTTTGGAAAGAATGGTAGGCAACCTTTTTGTCTCTGGAACAGCGATCAGTGTGATCTTCTCTGCCTTTGACTCTGCGATGAATTTGCTGACCCTCAGAGTCAGTTGTAGAACAACTGTCACACTGTGGATTTATGTTAATGCATTATGTTAATACATTATGTAAGAAAAAGCAGAAGGTTGAAGTGATTGTAAGGTCTTTCAAAGATATCACGGGAAGGAAAGGTTGGTTTTGTGCCTCAAGTAGATGTGAAGAAGAAAAGTTAATGCAGACAAAAACTTTGTAGAAGAAAAGATACTTTCGGAGTGATAGAAGGCGCGACTAGATCTGATGTATGGACAGGAAGATTAGATCTATAAACCACAAGGCAGCAGTAATATTTGTTAATGTTTAAGTTGCAATTTGAGATTTTTCTGCTTATTTTCTTTAGAGTGCTGGCAAAATAAGAATTTTACACAAATGCTTGGCTCAGATTATTTTACTTTATTCTCTTGTGTGTCTCAGAGTAGATACTTGAATTGAGTAAACTCATTGGCCCCTGAAGCTGTTATACGACAGCTTGCTAACATATCTGCTAATCTGAAATACAGTAAGCACGTAACTGAAGTGTTTATTGCCATTACAAATATGTTCCTGAATCTCCTTTGGAAAGAATAACCCTTGGGTTATTGCAGTCTTTCTTTCTGTAAGGTTTAATTTTTCTTTACTCTCCTCTTTTCCCTCCCCTCAGTATGCCTTACTGGAGGGTTATATGCAAAGTTTCATGTTGGCAATGACTTCTCAGTTGTTCTTCTCAAAAAATGATTAACTCCTACCAAGATTTACAGGAAAATTCTAGATCTTAAGTCTCAAAGCCTCTCAAGTGTTGGAAAAAAGGTCAGAGGGTTGCCTTGCTCCATCTCCTGTTGCAATGGGTTTCCTGAATAAACATCTTGCTGCTTTGCGTGTTGCTGCACACAGCCTTTTAGGAAGTTTTATCTGATACAGTGTATGTAGCAAGGGAGTGTTGTCCTGAAATTTCCAAAAATAATGACTGCCATGGATTGTTAGGGCATCATTTTTATGTGAGGTTTTTAGTTATATTAGGAGATGGATCTTTCAACTATTAACAGACCATGGCAACAGTGCCCTGCAGTTCTGTGTAATCGCTTCAGCAAGCTGGATTTGGGCGCAATATTGCTGTTCTGTAATATCATTGTCCAAGGCAAGATAATTATTTGGAGGGGTTCTTTTAGCAAGCCCTGGAAACTCAACATTTCTGAGTTTCTCATTTCTGTCTCATTTTGACCCCACTCCCACTATTTTCAGTGTCACATCAGCCAGTTTTAATATGGAATTTCTGTATTCTGAATCACAGTGGTAATTTTTATATACTTTTGAGTCTTTTTTTTTCTGGTTCACAAACTCTGCCTGTATCCTCTTTCATATGGGAACAACAGAGCTCTATTACGCTGATTTTTATATTGTAAGGGAATTAGATTAACTCTTGCTTTTCAGCCTGGGCCCCAGTCCAAGGCTGAAAAATAAGTTCTCATATCCGAATACCAGGGCTTGCTTCTGTTATTTCTATATACTTGCACCCTACTAATTAGTCTTCCTGGGTCTTAGAATGGACAGTACTCAATTACACTTCTGGTGCTTAATCTTTAGCTATTATTGTTTTAATTTTTGCAGGAATATAATCATCAGCATTTCTGGAGGGATATACATAGCATTTACATGGGGAAGTGCCAGTCACAGACTTGCAGCATAGCTGAAGCTGCCAGGGCCCTCTGGGTATATCTGCTCCAGCAGGGCCACCCATAGTATGGTGGCCAGGCCTACATCCAGGCTGCTTCTGGAGATCTCCAAGGAGGAGACCCCATAGTCATCTGATCCTCTACTGGTATAAGTCAACTGAGTCATTGATATTTCATGTAGCTTTCATTCTAGATACTTAATCTGTTGATTAAATACAAAATAAACAAGGGCATTGTGTTTTTCATCCTGTAGATACATTCTGTCAGTCCTTGATTTTGTCTTAGAAGCAAATATGGCAACACTGCACAAAAAGGATTTTTTTTTTAATCTATCACTGGAGAAATATTATTAAATGATAGTGATTATGTTAATATGAAACATAAATGGAAGTAAGAAAATAAAGTCCTTGATTTTACCTTATTAGGATATTCTGTGGGATTCTGAACAAGAAAACAAGCAAAGGTAGACAAGATATCAAAATACAAACTTCTGGGCTTGATTTCCTTTGCAATTTGCAAATGTGAATTTACCAGTCTTTAACAAAGAGCTGAGGTGAATTTACTGAATTCGGATCAGCAGATTGTGTCACTGTTCCACTTTGTAAGTCAGTCAGTTAGTTTTCCATCAGTACAAATAAAAATTTGATCTGTAAACTGAACAGGATTCCTTGCGCAAGCTGATTTTGTCCTGCTTTTCTGTAAGTATTGTTTTTCCTTGAAGATTCAAGTGCCAAAAAATTAGTTTAACAATAGCTGAAATGGAGTTAGGAAATACACAAGCATCATGTTCTTAACCTCTTTTCTTCCTTTTATGGTGTTTTTTAAATTTTTTTGTTTTTATGCAGAACACGTGCTCAACTCATATGACACGCAAGTAAAATGATTACTGATTTTTCTATACTAAACATAAGTCAGTGAGCTGAGACTTTCAGAGCAAAACTTCCCACGAAACCACTGTTCTGTGACAGCCAGAGGCAGAAAACACAGATATGTCCCTTATAATTTGTGTGTTGTTAATGGCGTTCTCTTGGCAGAATAGTATATTTCATGCAGCTAATTCCTTTTCTTGTTCTCAACCACAAAATATTCAAGTTCTTACATTTACTGATGTTTCAGTCTTGTCTGATTGCCTGTTTGAGAGCCCAGTTTGGGTGTTAGTGCTATTAGAAAAAAACATTAGAACAGGAGCTATCCACATTTGATCTGCTTGAGTTGAAGAATGGATCAGCTGATTTTTGTCCATTGAGCTAAGGCCTCATAACTGAGGAACTGCTGCTCAAGCGATAAGAGGGGTACAGTGATGGTGGAAAAGATGAATCAAGATAAATATGGATTCACCAGTTGTCCTTTTTAGATGTCTTATTAATTCCTTGATCTCAGAAGGATGGATTTTTCTCAGGGTTTTTCTAAAATCTGAAGTGGAGGAATTTCAAGCATATTCTTACTTGGATGTTTGCTTACAAACCAGCCTGAGTTAATCCTTTAGGGGGAAAAAAAAAGTAAAAAGAAAATGTCTGTAAAATTTGCTACTCAGGAACATGTGTATTATTATTCCGCAGCATTCTTTGAGGCCGTTAGTTAACACAGTTTTAGTGAAACTGGATTTTAAGTACAAAATATCAATTAAAAATAAATTTTAATTATTTCTCAAATGTAATTGTATATACTGTGCATTGGAGTCAGTGAGCTGGGCGTTGGCAGTGGTACATGGCTGGGACTGTGTGACTCAGCACCAGTGATGCAGGGACCATTGCACAGAGCACCTGAAGCACATGCCAGCTGCAGGAGCTGACTCCACTTCTGCTGACTCTCCACCAGCATGCTCTGTCACTGGTGTGGAAAGGCAGAATAATGTTTTTGATACTGCAGTCTAAGCATTTATGAACCGTATCCTAGATCACTTGTTGAAAATTTGACCTTGGCTTGCAACTCACTTCAGTACCTTTGAAAGCATAAGGAAAGGATGAGGGAGCTGAGACTGTTCAGCCTGGAGGAGGCTCATGTGGATCTTATTAAGTGTGTACCCATTCCTGAGAGGAAGGTGCATGGGGCTGTACTCTGTTCTGGTGCCCAGAAGGCAGTAGGCACAAACTGGAGCACAGGAGGTTTCCTCTGAACACAAGGCAGTGGATCCTGGAGCACTGGCATGGGTTGCCCAGAGGTTGTGGATTCTCCTCCTTGGAGGTCTTCAGAAACCACTTGGATGTGGGCCAGAACACCCTGCTCTGGGTGGCCCTGCTGGAAAAGGGATTGGAGCAAATGAAACTAGAGGTGCCTTCCAGACTCAGCTGTGCTGTGAGTTTGAGAAGTTGTCCTGAAGCCTACAGCCAGATTTTACTATGTCCTTGGGCTTTGGTAAATCCTGGAATTCTCAGGTTAACTATTGGTTTTGCTTTAAATTGACAACAGAGATAACAAGAAGTTCAATATGTATGTAGTTAAGATGTGCTTGCTGTTTGAGGGTGTTTTTTTCTTTTTTTTTGGAAGCTTTGACAAAAAAAATTGTTAGTGGAAATGTATAGGAAAATTTCAAAGTTGAACACCTCTGAGAAAATTAGAGTAGCTTCTGACTTTCTTGGACCTGAGCCTGAATTGCTTGTCCTCAGTATATTAAGTGGTATGGGTAAGAACAAGACAAAATTCCAAGGATAACCAGGCATCAACACTCAACAGCCAACCTTGAGGTGACTGCTGTCCTTTGGCAGGTGTTTAATGCCCTGTGGCTGTGTCTTTCCTGGCTGTAGTCTGCAAGCACTATGCAGGCTGTTGATCTGTGTCAGCTGTGACAGTGGTTGCAGTGGTGGAGTTGGTTTATCTGTGAAATGGCCATTTTCCTGATGGAAGTGGTGGAGAACAGGTTGATGCCTCCTGCATTACAGCCTCATGAGCTGGTGGTGCCTCCCAGCCTTTGCCAGCTCTGGGAGCCCTCTGTTCAGTGGCACTCAAAACTTGCACAGCTCATTCTTCTTTTCTATTAGCTCTGACACAATATATTGTCAATCTCTGTGCTGGAAAAGACATGGGAAAGTGGAGTCACAAACGTTTGTATTTTTGTAAATCACAGCAGTCCCCACCCCCTCCCTATTGCCTGTCTTCTCGTGTCACATTTTAATAGTGCTAGAGAAAGTACTGTCAGTTTGAAGGTTTTTTTCCCAGTCTGTGTAAAATCTCTTTCACCTCGGGGCTATAAATTCTTAAAACTTTTCTCAGTGTATTCTTGTGCTTTGCTAAATGAGAGATATGTCTGTTTTTTATTTCCATACCTTGAAAACACAGAAATACGATCAGCATACATCTTTAGGGCACCTGGCTGCTTTATTAGCAGACAGATTTGAGTGAATTTTTCAGGCTGATGATTTTGGGCCATTTTAATACAGTGGGCCTTAATGATGGCTGCAAGACAGGTTTCTCAGAACAGCAGGCCAATTGTACCAGAAGCTTTCCCCAGGCCCTCTTTTAGGGAACACTGCTGAATTGCATGCGCTTTGTTCTGCGGGCTGCGGAGAAGACAAAAGGGTGGTGTATGTAAGGCAGGGCTGAAAGAAGCAGCTCAGGAACAAGGAGAAGATTGATTACTTTCCAATAACTTCTGGAGGCTGGTTAGTTTCCCAGTGTTTTCCTGTCAGTCTCTTGCATCAAGAAGGGGGTCTCAGAACATATTTCAAGCCTTATGGCCAATTACAGATTTTAGAGCAGGCTATAACTAAAAGTTAGGTCTTGAACTGCAAATAACTCTTGGAGCCTAAAAGGTGATGAGAACAAATCATGTGCTCAGACATGCCTTAGGTTTTGCCTAAAAAACTTAGAATGAGCCAAGATTAAAGAAATGGCACTGAAATGTTGGTACAATTTTATATTGAGACTTCAGGCCTTAGTTTTTGATCAAATTTTATATATGTATATATAAAAATTCAATTATGTCTAGGATGTTTGCCCAGAAAGATAGCGTTACAACCATAATATCTTTCTCCTGAATGGGCAGAACAGTATATGTCGGAGAGCCTGCTTTGTGATTGGAAGAAACTTTTTACAAGGCATAGGAAGCACTGCCAACTCCAAGTTATTCCTGGTCTGTTATTATGGCTAGCAGGCAACAGCAGGGTTGTGGTGAGGGGCTCAGTAGGCACAAAAATGTGTTGTTAGAGGTGCTTGCTGAATACTGATCAGTTTTAGCAGAACCTGGGGGATGGAAGTTGCCTGTAGCACTGCTCATGTGCACATTTGGGCATGTGGGGATCAGCATTAACCAGAGGGCAGGTGCAGTGCATCTCCCCATTACTGATAGGAGCTGAACTGACTGAAATTCCCAGCTGATCCGTGGTGCTTCCAAACATATATTGTGGAAGAGAAGAAATCAAAACATTGTGAAAATTTGTTTGCTTGGGGGAAGAGCTTCACCTTTCAAGCTATGTTATTGCACTAAGTGATAAGGAAAACAATTTTCAAAACAGTTTCTGAAGTCTCTAAAAAATAAATTATAAATAAATTTAACCCCACAAAAAGCTGAAATAACCCAGATTTATATCATGGTGACATGAAAAGGCAAATCCAGAGGCATCTGTAGCAGTGTGATTTTCTGCAGGATTAAGCAGTCAACTATCATAACTTGGTTCATTATGCGCAGACCGAGAGCTGGGAAAGTTGTAATCCCAACTCCCTGCCATGCTACTGCCATAAAGGAAAGAGCGGTACAAGTTTAAAAGTTGCATCCAAATTCTTGTTATGGTAAGGCATTGCAGATTAATCTTGATTGCTCATTCACTGAGATCTGTAGATATATGTCAGAACAAAAGAAATATCCTTTGAGGGGTTTCAGATTCTCATGTAGTGTGTGAATGTTGAAATGAATTCACATGAATTGAGTTTGAAAAGTGGTTTCTTCAGAAATAAGTAAAAGGTGTACATCAGATTTTATTTTTTATTATTTGTATTATTATTATGGGTTGGTTCTGATGTGAGCTCTTTATTTTCTGTAATCTTTGCTGCTTAAATTGAAAAGGTGTCGTAAATGCAATAGGTCATGCCATTTGCAGGGTTATAAAATGTTTCAAAATGTTTTTTTTTTTTTAATTCTCTGTAGGCTGTTCTCAGTGAAGTGCCACTCTTTCCTACTGAAAAGTGAAGGTATCGAATGCACAGTGAGAATGATGATGGCTGTATGTAGATATCTGTGTGCAGATCATCACATGCTTGTGCTTTTGTCCATTCAAACTGAAACCTCGTTGATAGACACTGGATCTCCTCTTATCATGCCCCGAGGAGACCTTTGAGAAGTGGGCGTTGTAAATACATGGCATTTCAGACAATAGCTAAATAGCAGTATTCTGTTTCAGTGCTTAATTATGGCTGAATGTGCCCTTTCACTGCAGGTGTTGCTGTGACATTCCTGGTTTCAGTTCATCTTGTGGCACTTGGGGCACAGTGACAGTGGAAGCTGCTTCATGCCCAGCATTGCTGTTCTGTTATTTTTGCTGCTCCAGCAGCTGCTTGGCAGGGCTAAATCTGAGTTCCCAGAGCATTTTCTTCTTCAAGGAGTTATACAATCAACATTCGAGTTTGAAATATTAAATATCCTGTCTTACTGGCTGGAGACCACAGGGCATGCAAAAAGGTGGACATAGTGGCTCTGTAGGGTCACAGCCCCCTGTGATCCCTGCCTGTGTGCCTTGGTGCCCTCACTGCAGTTGGAAGGCTTGGGCTCTCATCACAGCAGAGCCTTGAACGTAACGCAGACATCATGAAATAAGTCTGGGCTGTAGCAGAAAGAAGCATAAACTTGTTATAGTGACATGGTTTGAATTGCCTTATGGAAGCATCTGTAGAGGGAAATCACAAAGTCTGGTTGGTTATAGTAAGTGAGGAGTATGGATTACTTTGTTTCTGTAAAGCTATTTTGAGGTGCAATGAGATACGCAGTTAACAGCAATTGGTAATACCACTCAAATAGGTTGGGCTGACCCTTTTGGTACAGTCATGAAGCCTGTCTTTGCTTGTTCTGCTCTTTGCTAAAATGTTACATGCCTGCAAGAAGGGCACGTGGAGCACTTCAGAAGGGAATTTAATAACTTTTGCAAGCTGTTAGAGCTACTCACTTGACGTGGCAATATGAGCAAGTCCCTGCCTTCTGCACTGCTGGAAAGTGCTACCATTTGAAAGCTGAAATTCACGCGCTGAGAAAGACGGGGGTGGAGTAGGAACCATTCCTCTCTCAAGTACTCCTGATTCTTAGTATTTACACAAATGCTTTGAAAAGCTGAATCATTAGTGATTTCTTGTTGTCTTTTTTTATTTCCCCACCCGTAATTTAATCACTTCCTATCTTCATTTCCTTAATTGCAAAAAAATATTTCAGCTTGCCTTGTGGTCAGTCATCATTTTCATCTCAAGCAAGGTGATTCCTGGTTTATTTTCCTCACCCTATGCAAATTCAGGCTCCCTTTTAACTGTAGCCGGAGCACCTCACCCTTGGCTTCTAAGCATATGTCAGGCAGAGCTATTTCAGTTTGTAAGCCCAACCGATTTTAACAGCTGCAGATTCTTTGGTGTAATGTGGATGTCTTTGGATAGAATAAACAGCCACTGGATGATATGACTCTTGCATTTGAGAGCCATTCAGTGGAAGAAAGGGGATTTGATACTTTTCATTAGTGCAACAGAGACTATGCGAGTGGATGTAGCAAACTCTCATCCCATTGAAGGGAACTCGGGATTTGGGTGTTGTGGTATTTCCTGTTTTTGCTGCATACAGTGTGGCAGCTAGCTCATGTGTGCTTTGAGTGGGGGTTTGGGCCAGATGTCCTTGACTTCTCTTCCTATCTAGGTTATTTTTCTGTTCTATAACTTTAAACACGGAAGCATGTTTACACCTGTTCATTGCAGGTATGACAAGGTGAAGCTGTGGCGTGTTGTATTTAAGTCTAAGATCTGTTCCGGAGCTGGGTGATGCAATGATGGTGATCAAAGTAGCTTCTGGTTGACACAGCTGATCTCCTGTTATGAGAGAGAGTCTGTTCCTCTCTGACCGCATAAGCAGGGATCTGCCACCCTGTTCTGCTCTGCTCCACAAACTCACTGCTGGTGCGTCTGCAGCAGCATGGACTTGAGCATAGGAACAAAAACCTCTGTAAAGCTCTGAGCTCTGTTTTTTTTGGTTCTCAATGCAATATACTGTGCTGAAGTATTGTGATTTGTACAAACCTCACAGGGACCTTATTAGTCCTATGTGCTTCGTATTTGCATATTCATGTGCTGATAGGAGAGTAAGATCTGCACTGTGGCAGCAGCATTACCAGAGTTGCACTTGATTTATTTTGCAACAGAATTGAATCAGAAGTCCTCTGTCAATGTACCAACAATTGTGTTTTACAAAGCTGAATTCCACCCTCCTTGTGCAGGCTTTATGCTCTGGGGACTGTAAGAATCTGTACGTCAAACAGAACTGTGGCATTTGAAAAACACAGCCTGGATGGGAGAGGGAGACCAAATATCTCTCCTGCCAAACAAGAAAAAGAATCTGGTACTGGATTCTGGTTTAGAAAAAGTCAGGGAATGTGAGCACAAGTGAATGAGTGTCACACCAGATGCTCTCCAGAACTTAGGAATCTGTTTAGGAGTCTGTTATTTCATTTTAAAAGCATTCTGTTTCAGCAGTCTCCTAAGATTCAAGACTGATGTTTTGTGGGGAACTTGATTGATTTTTTTTTTTTTTCTTTTTAGTATTTTGAAATTGGCTAGAGATGCTGTGAACTTATTTAGGCATCTGAGTACCTTTAAAAATGTGACATATGTCTTTAGATATTTGTTGGGAAAATGGGGAAATAAAAATCACTTTTTTTTTTTTTTTTTTGGTCTGAGCTCAAATCCCTGAAGTAGAAGTCAGCAAGCAATAATGTTACTCGTATTTGCTCTTCAGCAAGAAAGCAAGCATCTTCCTCACTCCCTGCTAGAACAGTCAGTGGAAAGTTGACTTCAGCTAAATATTTTGTTTAACCCTACAATCTCAGTTTTTGGGGACTAACCCTCTTGAGTAATGCTCTCCAAACTGAATACTAATAGTGTGTCTTTAGATTCATATGCTTTATACAGTCATTATCAGTACTTATGTGTTTTATACAATCTGTATTTTTTTTTTTTTTCTTTAGCATTCTCTGAAATTTTGGAAGCTACGGTTTGAAAGGAAGATGTCTTGGGATTAAGCCTAGGGAAAGAATCACTGCAGGGCTGTGAAAGCATCTGTTTCTGACCAAAGACAGGGCTTGATAAAATAGAGTAGCTGATTAGTCATCTGTAATTTTATAATGCATTATGTGAGCCATTCAAGACATAATAAGAGACATTCCAAGATATATGATATGCAAAAGATCAGACAAAGGACTTACGGTATCCCTCTGAATCTCTTCCCCTCTACGTGGTGTTCTCATGGTGCCCGCAGGAGAGGAGTGTTCTGGTGTTTGAAACCAGTCCAAGCTCAGTCACTTATGCTCCAAGAAGATAAATGATGGGGAAAAGCTGAAGGGATTATTAAAAAAAGAAAAAGCCCTGTTCAGTCAAAACACGTTGTTTAAAACGTAACCTCCGAACCTGGACAAGATTAGTGAGCTAACTATTTTAGGCACCACAGCACAGTAGGGTTTTGGTGAGAGTGTTATTCCTTAGCTAGAAATATAATACAAGTCTTTCAAAGAATTTCTGGTCTGACTAACAAAATGAGATACATTTTCATCACAGAGGGACTCAAGGTGAAAAGTTCAGGTCTGGATCCGCTTTGAGTTTGGTCTATTTATATGGATAAATGTGATAAAATGCAGCTGCAGGCTTTAGCCTCATGTTTTTCTAATGTTTAGGAGAACACTGATTCAGTCGGGTTTTGCACCTTCTGCAGTTTCTAAGCGTCCGCTGCCAGGAAAGCAGCGTTGCCACTGAACGACAGAGAGGGGTTGCAAGGGAATCATGCTGTTCTCAAAGTAGGTTGAAATTCTAGATCCTCAACTAGTGGAGCTAAAGCATTCTGACATCTCCTCACCCCTACAAGTGCTTCTTTAAAAGTGTTTTCAAGTCAAAAATGTGCTGAGTAATAAAATGAGATGCTATTCAGGTCCCTGATCTAAGGCTGAGGCAAATAGCTGGCCATGCAGTTAAGTCAAATTCCAAATGGAACAGAATTTACAAAGTGATTCGGCTCTGCCAGCTAGCTGTGCAGTCAGGTGCAAAGGGTGCCGTGCAGCAAATTTCATGTCCTGCAGGCTGGGAATTGGCATTTTAGGTAGTTGTGTAGGATAAATCAGATTTGACTCTACTTCAGTTATGCTTAAAACAGCAAAGTTCAATATAGTGTGTTTGGTGCTGTCTTGCATCCACTAACAAAAATTTTGTTTGACTTATGCTTACAGATGCATCATAAAACACCTTAAGACAGTCTGTTCCAGAGCCATATCTGATTTTTTTTTTTCCTAAGTATGAAGTTAATATTGTGACAATTTTAAATACAGGAAACCAAGGTACAAAATAGCTAAGCAAAGGTTCTGCTGGACTGAGCCTTAATCTTTGCAAACAAATTATTTTTGACTTTGTGGCTTCAATCAGAATTAAAAAATGAATAGAAATTTTGTAGATCAAAGCCTGTTGTGCTTGCAGCAGTAGGATTATATTGGGGTTGTCTAAGAGAAGTTCAGTTCTGCAACTCCAAAATCACCTTGTTTGTTATTGTTTCTGCTCTGGAAAGAAGGATTAGGAAGGTACTTATGGTATAAGGGTAAAAGCTGAGAAAGGCAAACAGTTGCAAGAAAAAATAAAAAAAAAAAAAAGGATGTTTGCATGCAGCCAAATGTGTTCGGCTAATTTTCTCACCTGGAAGCTCAAGCAGGTGCTCCCTTTGACATGATTCACATACTGCTGGCAGAAGCAATGAGCTGGAGTGGTCAATTAGAAGGTCCTGATGAGACTTCACAAGCACTTGTGTGAAATCAAAACTTTTTCCAAGTGTATTTGCATAGTTGGAATTTGTCTCAGCAGGAGCTGTAGTCTGTTGCAGCTGTCATAGGAAGCAAGAGTTGTGCCAGAATTAAAATAATATACTTACTATAAGTAGACTATTTCCTCATCTTTCCTGTGCCATTAATCCCAACAAGGGAGCTCTGGTTCAGGTTAATACTTGTTGCATGGTACTTGCTGCTTTGTTACAGGCAGAAAAAAGAGTGGCATTACCACTTGAAACACATCAGGATGTTTGTAATCTCAACACTTGCATGGACTTAACGAGCTGCTGGAGAAGTCACAGTACAAATTCAGTACAGATGAAGCAAAGATAACGGTCAGCATTGAGGATTGTGGTATCACAGAAAACTATGGGTGAATCAGAACAAGAAGTTAATAAATGCTTATGTTGGAGCAGCCCCTGAAACCCGTCTTGTTCCATTCCCATTGCCATGGACAGAGTTGCCATAGATTCAACTATTCAGGGCCCCATCCAACCCAGCCTTGAATACCTCCAGGAATGGGACATCCATGGATTCTCTGGGTAAATGTGTCAGTTAATCATTTTAAAGAGCTTGGTTTCTTCCTTCAGAAGCTCTTTTCTGCATTCTGTGAGATCCTGAAAACTACTTAAATGTTCAGTAGTGCTGTTTGCACTGTGTACATGTATATTTTCTTGTCTTCAGAATTATGCAAAATAGAAGACAAATTCTACTTTCTAAGATATATTGTAATGTTCTGGTTTTATCTTGCAATTAGATTAACCCTTCAGTAAACCTCGTTGTTTCTCAGCAGAATGAACAATGTGACATGCGTGTTTCCTTGATGGGGAATGAGGACAGTGAAGAAAACCAGTGTTTGAAGGCTGTTTTTATGATCACCATATGGGAAAGGAGTGTCTACATGTTAATATTTGTGCACATCTAATCCTACCACTGTCAATGGGATTTAAAATATCTACTAATCAATGTGATACATATGGTATATGTCATGGAGTGACTAATGTGCTGTAATGCAGTAGCCACTGTATACAGAGAAGCCTCCCATGTGGCTGTAAACATCTGTTTTTGTTATCAGTGACTCTGGAGTAGTTAGAATTGGCAAAAGGGGAAAACGAAACAAAGCAAAGTTAGCAGAAGTCTTCAGACTTTAATCTTCATGAAGGCTCCTGAAGTGAAGTACTTTGTGGGGAGTGAGCGGAGCCATGTGTGTACTTTCTGAATGGATATCGAATAACCCCAGACTCCCTCTTCCCCTGCAAAGTAATTAGTCCTAGGGTCCCAGCTTCTGTGCACAAGTCTCTTAAATGCAGAGGTGGTGAAGAGTATGGTTTACCTTTCATCTCCAGAGCATCCTACTTTTTCCATAGTGGGACAGATTTCTTTTTGGTAATGCATCCTACATTGTTCTCCACTTGAATCCCACTTGTGTCCACAGAGAGGAGAAGGACAGTCCCTGACTGTGGGTTGTGTGGTACCAGAAGTAAGAGGCAGATTAATGAGGACTGGTTCATCTGATGCTGAAACCACATGTGGGAGGTCACTACTTTCCTCATGAAAGCAAACGTCAGCACTCATTGGCTGTGTGTGTCCAGATATCTTTCTCAAGTACATCGCCTGTGTCCCTTGGGTTTCTTGTGTTTTCAGGCTCCTGGAGGAACCTGAAGTTCAGGAAGCAGTGATCATAGAATTGTTAAGGTTAGTAATGATCACTAAGATCATCTAGTCTGACTGCTGACATGTCCCCACCATGCCCACTAGGTATGATCCTCAGTGGTACATCCAGAGATGGTGACTGCACCACCTTCCTAAGCAGGCCTGTGCCAATAACGTTGTACCTTCCAAAGTGTGTACTGAATGTTATTCCTTAAAACACTCGGAAGTTAGAAACATAGTGGTGCATCTCCTGTTGATGGTGCTTCTGCTGATGGTGCTGGTTGGTGTAGGAAGGTGCTGCTGCTGTGTGAACATGACTGCTGGTTGGGCAGATGGGACAGAAGGAAGTTTGGGCTCCCAGGACCTGAAAACCTGTCAAACATTTTAAATACATGTGCAGTTGAAATATTCCGTTGCAGTAAACTACATTTGCAAAATTCATTATACGCACTGAGAGCTCTGGCTGTGATTTGCCTCAGAAATCTTCATCCATTTTATAGAACCGTAGAATCCATAAAATCATAGAATCACAAGGTTGGAAAGGACCTACAAGATAATCTAGTCCAACCATCTTCCTATCACCATTATTACCCACTAAGCTAAACCATATTTTGTAGCTCCTCGTCCAGATGCTATTTCAATCCATTCAATCCAGCCATTCAGATCCATTGGTTTATAAAATTATACTTAGTATTATTTAGGTAATACATACTGTCAAGAATTGCAGGAGTATTTGTTGTTTCTTGTTACTTAAAAAGTAAAATCACTCTGAATCCATGACAGGTGATCTTTAAGATCTCATCTAACCCAAGTCACTCTGTAAGTCTGTGAAATTGTCATTCTAGATCAGCTTGTAGATGCGTATGACATTTTACTTGGACAGAGACATGGAATTAAAATAACATTCCAATTTTTTGACATGTTTTGCACCATTGGCAGCTCAACTTCTATTTCCTATTTTATATGTTGTCTCTCAGGTACTGTAAAGCAGTTAGAAAGCTCTTAAAGAACAGTGCCCATGTAAGTGGTAACTACTGGTCTTGGGTGCAACCTTCCTAAGTATCTTTTTATTTTTTATTCACTAGATGATGACTCTATCATCCTTACCATTCTGAGCACAAGTGCACTCATGTCCTTGTCCTTATCTTCATTACAGTTGGATAAAAATTTTGTCCAGGGCATGAATCCAATGAACTTTTTCTAATATATAGGCTCTTTGTTTTAAGGCAGCTGCAGAATTGTTTCTACTGCTTTGAAGCCTTTACTTTTGATAAGGTAGCCATCTGAAGCCTTTGCTCTGGTTCCGCCTGCTGGAGATGGCATGGAAACAAGGTTTTGTGTTCTGGGCTGTTGTTTAAACAAACTGAAAGAGTAGAAGTTTGAAAGATTTCAGCCTTCACTTGTCATTAAAGCAATATTTAATTTAGCAGTTTAGGTAAAGAGAGGAAAACAGAGTGCTTGTGCATTTATGTACCTTTGCTAAATTCATAGTAGCTTTCTGAGTTTTCTGCTAAAGAGAAAAAATGTTTTCTTTTACCCATACTTGGGTCTTTTCATAATTTGACCGAACCTCATCTGCAGATTCTATACACATAGCATGGGAAACAAGAGGAGTAGTTCTCTTCTAGGCAGCACAAGGCAGCGTGACTCCGCCCCATCCCTGAAGGTGTTCAAGGCCAGGTTGGATGGGGGTCCTGGGCAGTCTGATCTAATATTTGATCCAGCAGTTAGCAACCCTGCCTGTGTTAGGGGGGCTGGAACTTGATGATCCTTGAGGTCCCTTCCAAGCCAATTCATTCTATGGTTCTGTGACTTCATCTGACTTTATGGAGACAGTGCTGTATCACTGTGCCACCTTAGAAGAGTTACAATGGGAGATAAGGAAAAAAAAAAAAGCACCAGGAGAGATGCAAACATCATTATCCAGTTTACAAAGATTTTAATAAGTACAGAGAGCAATGGCCAGTAGCCTGGGAAACTATCAGCAAAAGATTTCTCTGTATAGAATTTTCATAGGACAGCAGCTCAAAAGAAAAAAGAAATACTCATTACAGCTTACTGATTTAATGTAGTTTAACAATGAGGAAATAACTGCCAGGGAAAATGTAAGCCAGATATGAGACAGTGAGTATTCCTTATGGCTTTACCTGCCTCCGACAGCACATGTCACGGGACTGGAGAACCCAGCTTCAGGAATGTGGATTTCTTTAGGCAAATTCTGATGTAATGACAGAAAAATGGTGCTTGATTTTAATTGCACAATAAAGTCTGGTTTATTTTGATAGTCTGTAGAGAGAGCACGTTCACCACGTTCAGATTCATCTACAAATCCAGGGCTCGGGGAGTAATTGAATCTGAAGTTCAGGCCCTGGGTCACTTCTCACAGGAACTTTGATATTTTTTCATGGCTGCTTTCTAGCTTCAGAGATTTTGAAGTGAGCTGATTTTCTGATCATGTACAACTGGCTGCCAGACAGGGTGTCTTACTTGTAATCTCTGAACTGTAGCCTGTCTGTTGTCACATCCGTTCATGCTGGGAAGAAGGTCAGCCTACCCAAGAAAAGCAGTTGCCCTGGGTATTGCTTTACATGTTTCAGGGTGTGTAATTTTTCAGTGAAATGTCTTATTTGGTATTCAGGTATTTGATAAATTACCAGCCCTGTTGATGGTAGAGGAGAGCAATAGTTTATTTTGATTAAAAGTGTGAGTGAAATAAAGACGTCTGTAGGATGTGAGTGGCACAAACTGCTTTTATTACTTAAATGCATTTTTATATGCGTGTTTGTTAAGCATTTCCCCAAATATTTTAAAACCATCTTATATGCCTGTTTGGTATGGAAAATGGGTTTGATACAACTCAGAGCACACATCTACGTATTGCCTGCCTATCTGTAACATTTGATGTCCTGAGGAACTGTGTAAGGTGTGTTATGCCCTTGGAAAGTTGGGAATGCGTGAAAGCATTTAAAAATCTGTGACTGTCTTTGGCAGAGTATGTGCTGTAACTAATCTGATCCTACAGCAGTTTAATTATCAGCATGAGCACATGCCGCTGCACAGTGGAAGAACTGTGCAATGGAGTGGGGACAGTATACATGAAACTCAGTATTTCAATGATGTTCAGTTTCTTGTTTACTTTCTTTATGTCACCACAATTGCGAACTGTGCCAACAGAAAAGATGAGTGAGTGCTACAGGGAGCAGCAGTGGGTTCCTTCTCTTCCCTGTACTTCGTCAGCACAGGGCTGCTCACAAGAGACATATGAGGGCCTAGCCTTTTCCCTGGGTCCATCCTAGGCTGATGGTCTAGGGCTGGTCTTCTCTGCTGGTGTGGGTGATCTCTGGTTGACTTGAAGTAGTGATGCATGATAGGGCTAAATCTGTCTGGAAAACTTGGACTTATACAGTTGTAGGATGCTGATATGGCTGCTCATAGCTAATTCCCATTGTGTTTCTTTATGAACTAGGCTGAAAAAAATACCAAATGATTTGTAAAAACCTCCAGCTACCTGAGCTTTGAGATTTGTTTTCACCATGGTTGAAACTGCTTTGCCCTGCAGAGAAGCTTCACTTTTGTCTGTAAGATATGAAGATACCTGCAAGTTTCTTTATCAGTTGTTTCTAAACAGACGTTACTAACATAAAGTCTGAATGTAATTATTTTGCTGGAAAAAAAAACAACAGTTTTCTTAGTGTGCTTTATATAATATGGCAACCTGCAGTCTCCCTTAATTAAATCATGAAGTATTCCAAGAGAGTTCAGAGAGCTCTGGTGGTGGGCTCGCAGACCGTGCAAGGCGTACTGAGGAAGCTGAAGGCAAAACAACTGTCCTCTACTGAACCGTGTACCCTGAAAGAATAGTGGAGATGTAAATAATGCAGATATGCTATCTAAAGATAGCAGTCAGCGTGAGCCAAAGTTGCCTCCCATATTTTTATTTAATTGTGTTATAGGAAATGGTTCTGAATTGTTTTATTTCCTAATAGTCACATCCTTATTAGCCTCATGTTTTTCCTTCCCATACTCCTCCTGGGGGCTGTATTGTATGTAGGAATTTCTGCACTATAAAACCTCATTAGAGAAAAACAGTTCATAATTTATGGGATCGTCATTTGTACGCCATGGTTTTGCCTGCTCATCTACATGTATGCTCTGAAGTGTCCCATGTTTTATTGCAGATGTGGGCAAGATTTGAAAGGATTGTTCAGACTTTTTAATTGGCTATTTATGATTTTATTGGTCTTCATAAATTAAATATCCTCTTTATTTTAGAACGTGTCAAAACGTCAGAAGGAAGGGACAAAGGAAAATAAATTCCTTGTTCCCTTGAGATGCAAATTCTTCTGTCCCTCTTTCTCCTGTGCACCATGGGGTGACCAGAATAGCACAGCTTGTCAGGAACTTGAGCTCATCATTGCAGGGAATCCCATGATATTAGGAGGAAGAGACTTATTGTTACTTCTGCCATTAAATGTGCAAATACCTTTTTTCTTTCTGCCATTTTCAGAAACAAATGAAATCATAGCAAATTATTGTCATTTGAAGCTGGTTTACATTTTGGAGAGAAGACCCCTACCAGTTTTTGTCTTCTTTCATAACTGTAAACATTTTCAGTCAAAGGCATCATCTGTGTGCGTTCTGAGCTTATTCATTTTGCTTCTCCCTTTTATTAGGTTTGCTCTTGAATCTTATCAGTGAGTAAGAGCTGAGCTTTTTTAATTCAAATGGCATAAAGCCCAATCCCCTGAGATTAGTTGGCAAATGATTCTGGGCACCTTGCCACCTGGCATTTTTCAGAACGGGGCTGCTAATAAAACACCGGAAAAAAATAAGATTGTTCCAGACATGCAAAACCCTGAAGTTTGAGGGAGTGAGGAGTGACAGAGCTTTCAAAACACACCCAATATTCAGTAGCATGGCTCTGAAACTGTTTAGGAAATACCATCCTAATACCTCTGCAGAAGAATGATACTGAAGTAAATGTTCTTTGAGTACAAATTAATTTTCCCTTTATTCAATTTGCAATTGAAATGTGTATTCTTTATTTTCTTAGTGCTTTGTCTCCGCAATCCTCTGGGATTGCTGCAGTGGAATTGAGCCCAGAGAGCTTAGCAGTCTGCCACAAGGCCATCTTAGCGCTAAAGTGCATTGTACATTTCATGCGTCCTTGGCTATAAGGATTCCAGGGAAATCTAAAGAATATTTATTGGCTGCAAAAGAATCACAGAATCGCAGAATTGTAGGGTTTGGAAGGGTTCTCTAGGGATCATTGAGTCCAACCCCCCTGCAAAGCAGGCTCCCTAAATGACTTTGAATGCAGTGTTTCCAGCATAGCATTTTCTGTTTGGTTTCGTCAGAAAACCTCTAAAACTCTCAGGTCCTGGATAAATGGGTCCCAAGTCATTTAAGGCTTTATAGGTCTAGACTAATATCTTAAAACTAGCAGGCTTGCCCAAGCAGATTGTGCCTTACAGATTTAATATACTCATGAATTAAAATGCCACTAACAAGGAAGTTGCCAAACCCTGCACCAGCTGAAGTTTTCTGTACACATTTGACAGGTTGTCTCATACACAGCATATGGCAGTAGTCTGTAGGCACTGATTTGCATAAGTAGCCTAGCCAAAAGCAATAAAAAAGAGGTGCACAGTAGGAAATACTTCTTCAGCCCAAGAAAAATGATTTCTTTTTTTTCTTATGGTTATTTTCTCCCTTCATTCTCACCGTCTGCTTCCTTTATTGAGAAATAGTCAGCGGTAGCTGTTGACCAGGAATGCCAATAAGGCAACCTTGAGCACCTAGTTATTTCTTCATGGTTTTCCTTTTGTAGACAGTGGTAATAACATGTCCTGTGTTTCTTCTAAGAAACCACATTTTCCTGTTTTCTGAATGTAATGGAATATAATTAGATGTGTATACCCTGTTGTTTGTTTGCTGGAACTTTCTTCTGTATTCATCCCCTGTCATCATACTAGTTTTCTAGTGGCTTGGTATAGACTTTAAAAAGAATTTAAAAAGAATGACAGTTTTTGGGGGAGGGAAAGGGCTCAGATCCATAGTAGCTCTCAGAAGGTTAAGACTTAGAGTGCCAAAAATCCAATGGGCTTAATTGAAGCTGAGGTTTTTCACACCATTTTCTGCTGTAGCTTCCACATGGGTGTCATTCTCGCAGAACTCTTCTTGTGGCAGTTATTTAGGTTATGTTCAATTTGCTCTGTGTTTTTCAGCCTTCAAGTAATATAAACAGGACATAAGTTACACTGTACAGAATTGTCTTTTATTTAAAAGAAAAAAGTGATTTTAGTATACTTAGGGAAAGTGTACTTAGAGCGACTTTGGATGAATAAATAATACTAATTATTGAGACATCTCTGTTCCAGGTGCTGAACTAGTAGTTAAGTAGTTGCTGTGGTGAATAAGGCATTGAGCGAAGTTCCAAGTTGCCAATGTATGATTTTTTCTATCTCTCGCAAAACCTGCAGAAGAACAGTAAGAAAGGGCCTACATTTCTGCTCTGAAATAAGGCTGTTGAAGAAGAGAATAATGTTGGTCTGTATCTGTGACGGCTTTGAATTCAGTGCCATGAGTAGAAAGCAGTAGGAGATCGCCTTTCCAGCCAAAGGGCAAGCAGACACTGATGTCTCCATGAAGGCCCCTGCAGCCTTTGTCAGGCTGGCTGCTTCCCAGGGCTGGTGATAACTTGTGTGTCTTGTGCTCATCTTCCTTGGTCAGTATCTGGAATGACTTGCAGCTGTCTGGTTAAATCCTTGGCAGCCAGTGCTGATGCCAGCAAGGATGTTTGGTGTCTGCAGCAGAAGAATTCAGCTCGTTTTGATGACTATGTAAATTAATTAGATTTATGTTTGGTGTAAACACTCTTGCACAGGAGAAGTCACTGGTGACAGGAATGACTTTTTCTTTACAAAAACAGGCTGGATGAGTGATTGAGCTTGTCTTTTTTCTTCGAGCAAACTGGGACTGAGATTCTTCCTGGGAAGGGCCTAGCTGTGTTTACACCTCACTCCCCCCTTCTTTTTGTGTCTAGTGTGTTTGATAAGCTAAGGGAAGAAACCCTAAATGAGAAGATAAAATTTCTATTATCTCCCAGACAATATCTGAAAGCTCAAGCTAAAGTGTGTGTGCAGTTTTAATTTTGGATTCAGTTTCACAAGGAGTAACTTTATGTAGGATAACAAAATCACTGAGTAAAACCAAAGAACTTTTTGTTCTATGAAGCACCTTTAAGATTATCTAGTTGTAACCTTCTGCCATGGGTAGGGCTGCCACTCACCAGATCAGTGTTTCAAAAGCCCCATCTGATATGGCCCTGAACACTTCCAGGGCTGGGACATTCACAACTTCTATGGGCGACCTGTTCCAGTGCCTCACCACCCTCATAGTGAAGAATTTCTTCCTTATATCTAATATAAATCCACTCTTTTATTTTAAAGCAACTGTCCTACCACAACACTGATATAGTCCCACTTCAGCTTTCCTGTAGGCCTCCTTTAGGAACTGAAAGGCCTCAATGTAGTCTTCTCGGAGCCTTCTCTTCTTTAAGTGTTTCATCATAGCAGAGGTGCTCCAGCCCTCTGATCATCTTTGTGGCCCTTCTCTGGACCCTCTTCAAAGGTGCACACCCTTCTTGTGCTAGGGGCTCCAGAGCTGAATGCAAGACTATCAGTGCCTCATGAGGACAGAGCAGAAGGGGAGAATCGGCTCCCTCTCCCTCCTGAGCACACTTCTTTGGTTGCAGCCCTGGATACGGTTGGCTTTCTGGGCTGCAAGCACACGCTGCCAACTTGTGTCAAGTTTCTGAAGTGGGAATGGACAGGGATTTATTTATTTACTCCGAGGTCTGTTCTAACCAATTTACGCTGTCAAGTGAAAATGTTACGATGTAGTTCATAATGTTGTTTTGCACAATTCTTTAAGGGGAAAAAAAAACCCACCAACCAAACATACAAGATGGCTAAACCACACAAGAAACAGTTGTGGATTTACTAGGAACAGTGAGTGGATCTTGAATTCTCATAGAATGCGTGGTACTTTCTGAACGACGTTTTCTTAATATCTGCAATGCCTATTAGTTACCCTGAAGGGAAGATTTTGTCTTTAGTGTTCTTGAAGATCCTAGTTGTTCACTTACTTCCAGTTGCACAGTTATGGATTTGTCAGTGTGATTAATGAGCAATGTAAAGTATGCACACACACACACACACACACACACACACACACACACACAAAAAAACAGGGAACAGTGACAGATCTTCCCTGAGCAAGAGAAAAGAAATAGAGGCAGTAAAGTTTTTGTATTTGGTACAAAAGCAAAACAGTTTTTACTTTCAGTTGTAGGATCTGATTTGTTGTTAGAGTTAGGGTCGTATAGTTAGGTTGTGGTTGGAGTTGATGATCTTGAAGGTCTTTTCCAACCTGAGCAATTCAATGACTCCAAAATACCACAGTGAACACCTAAGTGAATTTATGAATATTATATCCCAAATTTCAAAATTCTGCATTAAAAAGGTAAATATGTGTAGCATGGATGCCACAGTAGGCACATGCTTAATCAAATGGATGAGAAACTCAGTGGAATCGTATGCCATGGCATATGCAAATTCACGAGTACTTTTGAAAGGTAAACCCTGAGTGATGTCCAGTGTTCATTGTGTATCTTTTTGTGACAGTTTCGTGGTTCAAGAATGATTGCACCAGTCTGGGATTGTGATAAGAAACTAAGCATATGTAACGCTGTGGCTGAAATTGGTGCTGTAGTTCCATGACCTTAATACTTAGTAGTGAAACTTTTAGTTTAGTAACTAAGACAAATTTGCTTTCTGTGATGTGGGACAAAATTTGTATGGCCTGATAAAGGGGGATCTTCAGTCAAAGTAAAAATTGTCACATCTTTGTGTACATGAGGGATGTTGGCTCGTTACCTAGGAATGTGAATCAGGAAATCTGTCTATTGATCCAACAGGCAGAATGACTGACTGATTTTTCTTCCATCTGACCTCCTGCAAAGCTTCTTTCAGCCTTCCAAGATGTTTTTACTGTTCTCAGAACAACTTCAAAGCTAATATTTCTGTTCAGCTGTTGTTTAAAGCTGTCACAGAACTCACCTAAACTGACCCAAGAGAGCATTTTTAAGCTTTAGTTGTAACAGTGGCCTTTTATTGAAATGAAACATCTCTTTTGGAGCAAGATTTGCTCCTGCTACAAGTGATATGTTGCTGCCTATAGGTGTAAGGTTTTTCCTACAGCAGGGAATTGGGAATTATTTCTGTCTTAGCAGCTCTGTGATGGGTGATTGCTTTTTACTGCAGCATGAGATGCTGTCTTTATGTGGTTGCCTCCCAATAAATATTATTTGTCATTATCAGCAGTATTGTGGATGAGTAATGTACGATCAGTTGAATAACTTCGTGTAGCACTTCCTGAAGGTAGACTAAGCCACATGCTGATGTGTGAATAACTTCTGTATCACTATCAGTGCTTGGACAGACTTTACAGCCAGCCCTAATCATAACTGTGATATGCTGCATTTTGGTAAATGGAAATGGTAGAGCTGTAGCTGAAAATGATAGTAAAGCAGAAAAAGCAAGAAGGCAAAATGTCACATTTCTGAAGACTTAATTGTAGTTTCTACATTCGCTTATAACCAGTAATTTGGGGCAACTGATATAATCCTAAATTGGGTTATTTTGCAAGGAAATAGAAATGGCTGACCTGGCTAAGTGTGTATATTTAAGAAAAAAAAAAAAAAGGAAAAACGAAAGTAATGGAGGTGAAACTGAGCAGCTTTGGAGTCAAATTTCTCATCAGTCAATCTTATATTGATTCTCGTTCTTTGTGTAGTGCTTTTGAGGCTCCGAAATGCAGATCAGCAAGTGTTTGCTAGGAAAAAATGGGAAAGTTAAGAGGGATAAAAAGTGCAGCATGTTATTGAACTATTAAATTAGTTTTAAATTTCCACTAGAAATCCCATTGCTAGGAGAAGGACTTGAGAAAATGCCCATAAAGATTCTAATGGCCTTAACTGGAAACATCTGCACAAGTCAGGTGCTGCTTCTTAGGTCTGTTCAGCAGCTGAAGAGGCTGAAGTTTAGCTATGCTGAAGTTGCAGAAAAAGGGTTTAAAATGAACCAGAACCATAAATGGATGGATTGACTGTATATCTGGGCCTGGGCCATGGGAGCTCTGCCACAGCAATGAGCAGAGCAGAGGAACCAGGTGTGGTGTCACCTGGAGGGCTATTGTGATACTCTCATTCTCTGTAAGCATGAGAGAACGGGAGGAAAGCACACTGAGGGAACTTTTGCATAAACACTTTGCCTAGCTTTTAACTGAATTTATATTACAAATTAAAATTTCCATTCACTGTGGCAATTAAGCTACTAAAAAGTAGCTTACCATATGAAGCCTTCTGAAAGGAAACCTTTGCCTTTATATGTTTGTGATATATAACTGATATATATAATATGAATATATATTACAATATGTATAATATTATGTATACGTAATGTGTGTATATATTCTGTATATATATATAGTATGCGTATATGTTTATAGTTTGTATTTTCTTGATTAATTAGGAAAGTAGCTTGGGCTTTTTACAGCCAGTGACTGAATTAATAATGAACAGAGAAAAATGTAGTTTAGATGAATGCTTTCGTGTGGCTTTGGTCAAATTACATAGAGGTGGAAATAATCAGTGGTTCAGCTAAGTGAGAGGCATGATATATACTGGAAAAGCTCCATCGTATGTCAGATGTTTTACAGCTTTGATAAACGACTCCAGATAAATAATGCTAACATGTGTTAAACAAGTTCAGGCCAAGTGCGGTGCAGTATGGTAAACAGAGATTGCACTTCAGGAATGCTTGAAAATATAACTGGATGATATATGGTTTTGAATAGCACTGTGAGTATAGTGTTCTCTCTGTGGAGGGTAAAAGAAAGATTATTCGAAGATGCTTTAGATATAACGTTTTATTATTATTACTAGTTTTAACAAGTACAGATCTGGAGGTTTGCTGGTACTGAAAGCAATTGTTTGGGCTATTCAGCTGTTTTGAACAGTATATTCCAGGCAGGTTTGAAATAGCCAAGGCATGAAATTGCCTTGGATCATCACAGAACTAAATTGTAGGGAAAAGAAAACAACATTTGGAGGGATTTTTCCTTTAAATTCTATTTATTAGGAAAACTGTTGATGGAGAGTGAACTTCACAAGGAAGTTAGTCACAGTGAAGCTAGGAATGTTGCTGGTTCTCTCAACTTCATGAGATAAAGAGCTCCTTCCCTTAATGGGCAGTACATTCTTGCTTGGGAAAGCTGTGCTTTCAGAAAAGCAAACCTGGTCCTAAATCTGTTCGCTTTTTTTTTTTTTTCCTTCCTTTTTTCTAAACTGTTGTGGCAGGAATATACATATGCATATATATGTACACACACATACATACATAATATTGCTGCTGCGGTAGGGGAAGGTACATTACAACCATGAATTCATGTGTTTTGAAGTTCATAGTGTATAAATTTAAGGGTACAGATTTTAATGACTTATTTGTTTCATTCTCTTTGTCTTGCAAGAATGATATAAGCCTTGATCAGGACAAAAAAGTAACAAAAGATATTGCAGGTTCCTTTGTGAAATCCATATCCAAAGCTTTTTAAAAAGGCAAGATAAACCCCAGTTTTCTGCCAATGTATATTTACAAATATATTGAAAAGTCCCTTGATCTCACTGCAAGAAGGTGTACAGTTCATAATCCGCTGAGAAAAAATAAGAACACAGTGCTGTTGATGAGGAAAACAAGAATTTGGGCATTGTTTATTTCATTTCAGTGTAGCATTCTATATTTTCAATCTTGACTTAATATGGTTTCTTATGTAATTTTCAATGATGATTCTTCTCTAAACTTTTATTCTGATCTGGGAAGGTCTGGCATTTAACAAGCCAGCGAGATCCCTGCTCATCACGTTTGGGGGCAGGATCTGAACACTGCTTAAGCAGCCCTCAGTGGTAGGAGTCATTTGCTCCTTGTCTCTGTGTCCCTTCATTGGCAGGAGACACAGAAGAGCAGGCTGCACCAGGGCTGTCAATGGAATGAGGTCTCATACTAATGCAAAGCTAATGCTCCAGCACTGACTTTCTGTAGCTCAGCATCAGCTTAAAGGATTGTAGTTTCCAGTCTGTGTAGTTTGAAAGACCATTCCTCTCTCTTTTAGCAGGTTTTGGTGGTGAGGGAGGAAGTTGAAATAGTTTTCTCTGCAAAGTCTGAATCCAAACCTGCTTTTCGTGTAAGCATCTCTCTCAGTGGTATGTAGGATCTATGAGGCTCATGCACTTAATCAAACTCGCTCATTTCCAAATGCAGCTGAGCAAAGCATTCAGCATGGAGGTTTTTTTTACTTGCTGTATCAGTCTAGGGAGGAGAAACCATTGCTCAGGTATTCTCTTGTATACCAGGTCAAGCCACCAGTGTCACACATCTCGTTCCTGGAAATGCGAGGTGTCTGGCAGGGCTGTGAGCTCTGGCACAGAGCTCAGGACTGCTAGTTCCTGCATAGTGTTACCATGTCTGTCAGCCTGCTGTGCTTATCCTGCTGCCTGTGCTGCATTCTCTGGATGCTTCTTGTCTCTCTGGCTGAAAGGCACTGCGTAGCACAGGTAGCAGCAATGGGGCAACCAGCAGGCATCCACTTCAGATGAGTCCTGCACCAGCATGAGTTTAACTGGAGGCTCACTTATTTCTCTCATACCCATTCTAGTTTATTCTTGGAATTTTCCTTTCATTTGTTAAAATGGTGCATTTTTCATCTCTCCCAGCAACTTCAGAGTGATGGTAAATTTGTGGACCTGACCTGTTTTGACATCTGCTTAAAGTGTTTGTGCTACCCTCTGTCCTTTTGCAGATCTGATGATTTCTTAATTTCTTTTAGGTTAGAAATCAGCTTATTTTAACTTGATTTCTGTTAATTTAACTATATGCTTTAAGTGTATGATCTACTAAGGGTTTGAATTTTCATATTGTCTTTCAAATAACTGTAGCATAGTTCCTATTTTTTTTTTATTTGATCTGTATATCTTAAGTATGCCAGTGACTTTAATGAGGTGAATACTGAAGGCAAACAGATCAGTGGTGTCCAGGACAAAACTACCTTACTGATATTAGTAAGAACCCTAGAACACATCAAGACGCCTGGCAAAGGACAGGCCAGCTTCCTCAAGCAGAGCTGATTAACCAGACTAATGCTTTTTATTGAGATCGTGTCGGCTGGAAACTGAGACTTGCTTAAGGGACTGTTCTTTGCTTCATGACTGTGCAATACTTAGCAGAACAAAGACCTGGTTTGTTGAAATGCTTTGTATTCAAAGTTGGTAAAGCCTAAGTTGAATTGCTGTGTCCAGGCTTGGCCACCTGAGAATGTGAAGTGACTGGTAGAAAGCCTGGAGTGTCTCCCATGAGCTCATGTAGTGTGGACTCTGGGATTTAAGGATGTGCAATACCACTGCAACCACCAGCAGTGCTTCAAGAAGCAGTGCCTTTATCAGAATTCTATCATCACTCCCCGCTGATACTGTCTTTTTGCCTGCTGCCTTACTCTCAGTTGAGTGGTCTAAGCCTGCTGTCTATGTTTTCCAGCAGCTTTTGATAGCGTTAAACATCTGCAGTTAATTGGGAGGCTGAGTCCCCTGAGGTCTTTCAGCTGGAGAACCCTGATGCACTTCCTGAGGATGGATAGGGATTGCTGGAACACCCCAGTATTACAGCTATGTTCTGGCCCATTTTGGCAAGTCCTGTGCAACAGCAAAATAAGCTCAGGAGCTCATTCACGTTCTTGGCAGAAACTTGTCTCTTTGAGCTCAGATGTTTCTGCCTCTTTCCCAGCACGGATAAGATATTCTAGGGATAGCAGGCATGAGCTTACATTTTTTTATTTTTTTTATTTTTTTTTAGTAATTGATGTAATTTTCTTGTTGCTGTCTTTTTACTAATATTTGCTGAGTATGCAGGGCAACATATTGGCACAAAATACTTTAAATGGAATGAAACCAGAAAACTCAAATAATGACCATCATCGTAATATTAAATGCTTACAATCCAAAAAGCACTGATGTACACTTGTGCTTACACAAGAACAGTTCCGCAATTCGAAGATCTTGTTGCAAACTGAAACAAAGGTTGAAGATTTGCTTTGACTTACTTTTTTTTATAATTATTTTTTATCCTCAGACTGGTTGCAGTAATCTCTAAAGAAAACAGTATGTTCTTCTACATTATTTTCTTTTCTAGCAATTTTCCCTGGCTACATTTACTTGCATGATGTAACCTATATTTTAGCATAACAACTACTTTCCTACTGTATTAGTATCCAGGGAACAATTCTGCATCAGTAGGGAGATGAATAAGATGACCTTTCAAGTCTTTGCCATCACCACCTTCTGTAATACAGTGCTGTAATACTTGACCTCGTTCCATAGCCTTTTTCCTTTTGTTACCCTTTGACTCTTACAAAGAGCATTCACAGCATTTTTGGCCATATGAAAGTTCTCTCCTATGAAGTTATCAAACTTAAATGCTGTTTCCTGCACTTCAGGATTGAAGAGCTTATTAGTGCCTTTGCATTCGAGTGAGGCGGACCTATACAAATAAATCCTAACAGGGAAATGTGCTGCAGTTCTTGTTCCATAGTGAGACTGAATATGCTGAAGAGGCAGAGATCTATTCTTCTGTAATATGTTGGAAAGGCTATAACTTTCAAACATGCCTTTCTAGTGCTGATTTTTATGTCATGGAAGGAAGGAAGACCTGCTTGAGCAGTCTGTTCTAGCTCTTTGCTCCCTTGATGAACCTGCGTATTATCCTTCACTGCCATTGCTCTTTCCTCCAGTGTTCAGAAAGCATCAGTAGGCATCGTACTGCATGTGAGACATAACTCAAGGGAAACTTTATATACTGGCTTGCAAAATTAGAAAGGAAAAATGTGAGAGAACTTATTTGGATGCCTTGCTGTCCCTGCTTGCTCGTAACCTTCAGCTTGTAAATAAGGGCAGATGCTGTTTTTTGGATTTGGATCAGCAATGATTCCTGAGAACTCCCCAGCTTCAGTCCATGAAAACCAGTTTTAGAAAAGATAAATATTTTTTAGCCGTGAACAGCCCCGTATGTTATTTATCTCTTCAGAGGCAACTGACGTATAAGGTCTGTGGTGTTTGTTCTTTTTTTTTTATTACCGAAATGCTTGAACATTTTTAACCATTTAAGTCGGTCTTTTTTCCTTTTTTTTAATCTTTTTTATTTTATTTTAATTCTGCTGCTGTTTCCTGTGCAGTTAGTATCATTCCTCTTTGACTGGGTTTTACTGTCCCATTGTAATGCTTACTTCGTAATTTAAATGCATAACCTACTGTTATGCTCTTCTGTTGTTGGGTTTTTCTGCCACTTACATCTTTTTTTTGACAGCAGCATTTCTGCAGAACTGAGTTGGGAATACAATAGTGAGTGTAGAAGTATAAAAGTAAAGGAAAAATCACTAGACCATGTATGTCAGCCAGGTTCACGCTGTCCTCAGCCCACATCAGCTGGTATTTCCTTCCTTGGTATTTATGAGTAAACAGGGCCTTAATACACCAAGTAGGTTAGAAATGGAAGCAGGGAAAGGAAGTTTTTACATCATTTGGTTTTAAGTTTCTCTTTATTCTTAGCATGAGAAGATGTACAGGTGTGGAGTACCAGCCTCCACAGGATCCAGACGAAAAGTAAGGTTCCCTTTTGCTCTTCACTGTGTAAATGATTACCGTGTTTTGGCATCTCCATTTAGAGTAAGTGATTTGCATTTGTGTGCTGTAGTGTGTATGGATAGTGTGATAAATGTTCTCCCTAGTTCCAGTGCATGTGAATGGGCTACAAGAGCAAAAGAACAGTAATTTAAAGCTTTCCGAAGGGGAAATTCAGGCTAAAGGTTTATCTGCTTGGAGAAGAGAAGGCTCTGGGGAGACCTTATTGTGGCTTTTCAATATTTGAAGGGAACATATAAACAGGAGGGGCAATGGCTGTTTATGAAGGTGGATAGTGATAGGACAAAGGGGGAATGGTTTTAAATTGAGACAGGGGAGGCTTAGGTTAGATATTAGGAGGAAGTTTTTCACACAGAGGGTGGTGTCACGCTGGCACAGGTTGCCCAAGGATGCTGTGGATGCCTCGTCCCTGGAGGCATTCAAGGCCAGACTGGATGTGGCTGTGGGCAGCCTGGTCTGGTGGCTGGCGACCCTGCATATAGCAGAAGGGTTGAAACTAGGTGATCATTGTGGTCCTTTGCAACCCCGGCCAATCTGCATGAGTGTACAGAGCTGTACTGCAATTCTGCAAGTATGGAGTATCTGCCACTGCTAGCAGAAATCGCACCTTGCAGTCCAACCCACGGTCTGTCCTGTGCTTACAGATGCCTCCTTCCCACAGCTGGCTCTTGACACCATCTTCTTTAAGCCTTTGGCTTAGGGCGGAGGGCAGGGCAGGATATCTGAGGCTGTTTTGTGGCTTTCTTTCCTCTCGCTCCCCAGCAGTGGATCCTTCACAGTGAAAGGAAAGAAAGATGCAGGCTCACAGTTCTACTCATATGCAGGCCCCATAAAGGATCCCCCTCTTGGGGTAGGGACAAAGAACCCCATGCTGAGCAGAAGGGCTGTCCCAGCTAATTAGCCAAGCAGCTGTTCTATCTCTGAATGGAAACGAACTGCAGTGGGTTTTGTCCTCTTGTGAGACTGGCAGCATTCCTCAGGAGGCAGTGAAGGAAATTCCTGGGGTCGGTCAGTGCTGACAGTAAGGTGGGCTCTAGCTTCTAATGCCAGGCTTGGAGTTGTATACATGCAGCCCATTGCTTTTCATCAGCTCGTACTTTATTGTGGAGAAGTCTTTTTTCCTCACCAAGTGCCTGGCATTTATCTCTGGATTAGTAGGGGAATATATAGCTAGAGTTTACGTGTGACACTGCATTCATGTATGCATATTCAACTATTTGTACAGGAAAAAAAATATAAAACCAAGACCAGGTAAAGAGAAAAAGTGAGGATTCGTCATATGCAAAGGAAAGTGATCTCAGCAGAAGCAGCAATTATGTAAATTTATTAGTGACAATCTGCCTATGAATCCCCTTCTAGGGGGTGTGAGAGTAAAAGGAGTGTGCGTTATCTTGCCAGCAAATGTACTGCTAGCTTTTGTGGACCAAAACAAAACAACTGAGGCTCTTCTTGGCGCTGGACCAGGTCTTTTCTTAGAGTACTGCTTTAATTTGCTTGATGTATGTGTAAGAATGGCACACTGCACTAATTACTTCTGTATACAGTCATCCTAGGGATCTGCAGTCCTGTAGGTACCTATGCATCCACTTGAGCTAGTGTGGTGAAGTCTATCAGGCAGTTATCTTGCAGCCTGTTTTCAGGATGGGACCCAGGCACCTGAGTTTTTGCCATTCTGCTCCAGTTTTAGCCTAGTCTCATGGCTGTGTAAACTCATTCAGAGTAACACCCATTTAAAATTGAAGTAGTGTAGTAAAAAATGTAGAGGTGTGGCTCTCCGCGTTTCCAGAAAGGTTTTTTTTTTCTTTGTAATAAACAACTTTATTTCTTGCTTACCATCCCCACCAATCAGTGCTGGTGGAAAATGGCAGTTGATTTAAATTCTAAATGGCAGAATAACTATTACTTCTTTGTACAGAACATTCTAGACAAAAGTGTTTTATTCATTGTTGCAGGGACAAGAAATGAAATGTTAGTTCTTTAGCACCAGCTGGTTTGCTAATGGAAGACAGAATATTACTCCTTCTGTCCCATGCAAAGACTTCAGCAGTGAATGGCAGGAAATATTTAAAATGTCCCTTAATTAGATCTGCACCAGGTGCCCTGCTAATGTAATCAAAAATAGAGTTAATCTCCCTTTTATGTTTTTGTTAGGAAGGGAGCTTCATCTTGAAATTATAGCTTAAAGAGAATAAGCATGGATAGGAGATCTTGAGGTCATTCAGGCAGCAGCAAGTGAAGCAGAGCAACTCCCATTTGCGCTCAGCCAGATGTTCGTGAGCCTCTGCCAATAGCTCAGAAGGCTGATGCTACATAAATTACTATATCCCAGAGACTAATTCAATGGGTGTGATGGAAGAGGAAGGGAGGAGAATGGTGCCCTGTCGGTCAGAGGTCAGGTGTAGCTCATGGAACGGAGCCAAGCAATATTCAGACAGTTTTTCTTTTTTATTATTTTTTTAATTGTGGATTTAAAAACAAAGAAACTGGTTTTCACACAGAAAGTGGAGGGGAAGTCCCAATTTTCATTAGGAATTTAAAGGCTAATTACTACTTTCTTTAAAAAATTCCTACTTCCCACATAGTCAAAAGAATTGAATTCTCAGTGAAATCTGAGCCTCTGACTATCATCTTGGAAAATATATAGTCTCTTTTGAAAGCTACTGGTGGCCTGATAAAATAAAGATCTTTAAGGCTTCTCGTGCTTTCTGAAAAGATGCCAACTGCAGACCGAACCCCCTCACTTCCACTGTCATGTTTGAATGGAATTTCTCTAGAAAGAGTCCTTTTTCATCTAATGTGTGCTGTTTTTCTTGCCTCTCCAGGAGAGTTATTTTTACAGAGGTAAAAGCAAACAAACAAAAACCCAGGGTAATAAATAATGGCTTTCTTTTAAAGCATGAAGCTTTCTCTCAAACAAAGCACCATGACTGCAAGAAAGGAGGCAGTTCCAGCTTGCAGCCTCTCCTGCACGTGTCTATTATCACAAGCCCAGTTTATTTGACATCCCACTTGTAAAAAGAGGTGGTTAGTAAAGGCTGTCATTGCCTTTCAAGAGAATGTGCATAGGCCATGTGGGGTAAAGGATGATTTAACAAATGCGACTTACTTGTTACAGGATGGCAAATAAGAATGATGCTTATGAAGTTTGTACCATACCAGTACCAGTTTTTCTACCGTGTGGTTTCAGAAGAGTTTACTCTGATATTCAATGTTTGAAGATGTCAGTGCTGATGCCTTCTAGTTTCTCAAAACGTCCCTCAGGCTACAGATGAAAAGCAGATTTTCAAGGATAGCAGAGTCCCAGTTTAGTTCATCAGTACTGCTCTATCAATGAGAAGCTACTACGGAGGGACAGTGCCTTTTATCTTTCTCCTAAAATAAAGAAATAAGCAGCGCCCTCTAGTGTTAGTTACCATCAAAGGAAACCTCAAGAGGACTTCTCTATCATCTAGATAACCACAGTTAAACCTTTTCCTCAGCTGCAGATGCCACTCTTTCCTTTCTTCTTCACTACTTTTGTTCAAGAAATAAATGCAATAGCATAGCTTACTGTGACACACCTTTCTGAAACGTGGCCATTTATTTATTAATGTGGCCATTATTAATTAAGTAGACACAGTCAGTCAACTCAGATTCCCTAACCTGATTTATCTTGTCCAGTCTTGAACCGTAGGAGCGGATATGTCTGCAGTCCATAGCTGGCCCGTGTGAGGACTGAAAGTTGTTGGCTTTTTTACAAAGCAGTTAGGTAGTCCTAGTGTTTTACCTAGTGGCATAGCAGTGTGTCTTCCTGCCTGATGTTCAAAGGCTCAATTTCTGCATAATTCAGTCCTGACGTAAGCTTGCACACATGTTAACGCCAGTCAGAATGGGGTCTTCTGGGCTGCTGTGGGAGCATCTCAGAGTTTTTTTGATTCTAGTAGCAGTAGCAGTGCATACTGCTTCAAAGCCACCGGCACCATTTGTTTCAGCTACAGAAGGCTCTGTCAGGGATGTGCCTGTGTGAACTGTGGTCACCTCTGTTCTTTAATGGGGAAAGCTACTTTTCATTCTGTTTGGAAGAGAGCAAAGCTTTAAATTGCTAATGTAAACCAGACAGTGCTAAAAAGTATTTGCAACCTGCTTTCTCTGCTTTCTGAGTTATCTTCAGTGTGAAAACATTGTAAACAAAAGTGCCTTTCTGTTTTAATTTGTTTTCTACCATAGCAAAAGAGCTTATTGGTTCTTTTGGCCTTTGAGTTTCTGTTGGTGTGTTTTCACAGCCTCAGTTCTAATCTGATCCTGTGGGGACCAGCCTTAGAGGTCCCCATGGTATTAAATTAACTGTTGGCTAATGGGAATCCCATAAGCCCAAGCACTCCAGGGTTTTCACATGGTGTACAGGCTTAGACACAACACGCAGAAACAAAATATAGAAATCTGTAGAAAGGAACCTATGATGGACCTTGTCTTATGTGGCTTGCCTGCTTTCACTGAGATTCATCATGAACTGTTGCTTTCTAAACCAAAACATTTTCTAACAGAGCTCTGAGGAGCAATTCCTTCACTTACCTGCTTGGGATATGTTCTGTGAATATTTCTGATGGCTGCCAGCAGTACAAGAATTAAACAGCCAGTATGTTGCCCATAGGTGAGGATAACAGGTGAAATGATGAATTTCCAACCTAATTAAAAAGAGTCAGCTCAATGCAAGGAAGGAACTGTGAACACTGGCTGTCTCTACATAGATAACTCAAGCATCTGGGATATGTGCTGCTTTCCTGTAGACTCTGCTTTTACCAAACTCAGTACTTACAGTAATTACTGATTCTTTAGCTCTGATGATAGACCCTAGACTGTGTGTAATTTTGTTTTTGCTGTAAATGAAGAGGGAGAGCATTGTTTGTGATGGCTGCCAAGGATGATGTTATAGTCTGTGAAAAGACCAAGGGGAAAAAAATGTTCAGCATTGTTTCTCTGAGATGTACCAAAAATCTGCATGCACCAGTAAAAGCAACCAGTGTTTAAGGATCATAACAATGGGTTGTTAGCCCTTTACCCCAGGCTGGGTTGATGATTATTCCTGTATTTAAAAAAAAAAAAACAAAAAAGCAAAAACAAAAAAAAAGGAAACAAAAACAGATGGCATTTGTTAGAAAGTTGATATTTATGTACAGACTTGCCAGCACTTAAAGAAATGGTGCCTCTCTTAATTAAGATGATAATGTACTGCCTTGTTTGGAGAGACTCTGCTAATAATGGCGCTGAATTATGAATAGAGAGAAATTAGTAATAACAAATGCCAGATGGAGGTATCTTTCAAAGGGGAATATTTTGTATAATATGGCATGTGAAGTTGACAGACTAGGTCTTAAAAGGCCTTTATTATTCTTTAAGCTTTTTTGACAAAATTACATTTTATCCTGCCAAGAAATGTAGTTTCACGTGCCAGTGTGTTTTTAAGCTAGAGTAATTAAAGTATGCCTCTGAGTTTATGGCTTGAAGTAAAATTCATTCCTACAGTGTTTTGTCAGGAATCTATAAACAGTGAAAGGAAGGAGACAACTTACAACAATAATAGTTTTGCCAATTTTACACGTTCTGCCTTTGAAATCAAAGACAATTAGTGATGAACAAAACAACTTTCAAAGTGTTTTTAGGGAAAAAAAAGTTGTAAGCCTTGCCGAAGTTTTATTTCACTTTTCCCTTTGGTTGAAGATGACTGTTGGGAATAAGAAATGTTTTTCTAGAATTAAAATCTGCCATCTTTAGTTGAGGCTAAAAAATGATTACAAGTTACAAATGCACGAAATCCTCAAATGCTGGGCTTTTTTTTTTTTTTTTAATTCCTAGGAGAGAAAAAAAAAATTAATTTTGTAGTGTGGTAATTAAAGAAGAAACAAAAAGGGTAATCAAGAGAGAAAAGTTAGAATTTTAAAATTTTATTTCTCATAAGAATATTCCTACTTCACTAGCATGCCCACTTCGATTGAATGAGCTGCTGCCAATCCATTGCTGCCACCCCACTGCATTGCAGGTTCTTATGTGAGGATCTTTGTAGGAAGCAAGGGTGGCCACAAAGATTATGTGCTGGTTTGTAATCGACCTTATATTACATTTCTGCAATTCAATGTGGAGGAATTTCAGACAGCATAAAGTGCTGTTTGTAGTCTCTCTTTGTAAAATATGTTGATGCAGTAGACCAGAAAGACTTGAAGAACCTTATATTCAGCTCTACCCATGCATTTCCAAATACACAACAATTAACATGAGACGTGTAACACAAGAGTTTTTCCAAAGGCACAACTATTATGACAGGATACAGAAAGATAACAAGGGGTTTCTTTTGTCTACATAACATTATTTCCACGAGTATGCACTGGTAGAGAAATAAATGAAGTGGAATACATTTCAGTACTGGACGATGTAAAGAAGGCTTTTGCTTCATTTAGAAAAAGATCAAGATCAGTTTTCATGAGAATAAAACACTGTTTTGAATTATGCTTAGAACAGACTGTCCGGCTATTTCTGGTATTAACATTCATTGCCATTGTAGAAAGGAATTAACAATAGAAAGATGAGAGCACAAGTAAAGAATGTCTGGAGGGAAGGCAGTCAAGGATGGGATTCAGTGGCTCAAGTTGTGATAACAAAAGCAAAGAGTATTCTCAGTTGTGTCTTTTGATACTGAGCTGGCTCTTTCAATTAAGCCCAAGTTTACCTTAATGGAAAAAGAGGAATATTTCTAGGCATTTTTAAAATTTCTTTATAACTCTGTTTCTCACTGATCTTGTTGAACCTATAGTAAAATTACCTGGGAGATGCAGTCTGAAGTTATGGACCAGTAGTCCAACTTTTACTTGTGTTTTTAACAAATAAGTGTGTTATATATAAAAAAGAAAGTTCCTTTATTTGACTGCAGTCTAGCTTATGGGGCATGGGCACTACGCCTCAACAATTTTGAAGTGTGTACTACCTTTGTTTGCAGTGCTGTCTATTTTGCTAATGTTGAACTTCCTTCTGTTTTCTTTTCTTTCAGAAAAACTTTACAATTCCAGTGGACGGGAGCTGAGACGAGCACTTTTCTCATTGAAGCAAATATTTCAGGTAAGCAAATAATGGCTTTAATTTTTTTTAATATTATTTATTTTTATTTTTATATAGGGAATAACTTACAGTTTGGGCAGAAGAGAAAACTCTGGGACCTTATTTGTAATATGTGATTATCCAGTTGCTTACTAAAGTCTTCTCTTTTTCTGTTCTTCCTTCCTCTTCCTGTTAGTCTTTTAAAAGGCAGGACCAGATGTGAGGTAATGGTAGACTTACTGATCGGAATGTGTGAAGAAAAGAGAATAAATCTGGACCTCCTCTTGCATGGAAACTTGATAGTGAGGACTGGAAGAGGGATGTGAAAAGAGGAGCTAGAAAACCTTTAACTGTGGCAGCGGCCCAGCATTTCTACAGACAAGTTGTTGACAAATAAGCTAGGCTGGATCTACATGTAAGCCCATAAGAAAAAGATGTGGGAGAGCCCTAAAGATGTTTGAATTTAGTAAATTAGGAGTATGGATTCACTGATTATTCTAAAGGATATTTTGTGGAGCTGAGTATTATTTGTGACTGGTATGTGTAAAGAAAGGCATAGATTTGAATATGTGTATTCATTTTAGGGGAGACCTGGCATCAGCATGATTTTGTGTCTTGTGGAGAAGGGGCTGATGTGATAGATAAGTGGTGTGGGTGTTATGAAACTGAATTAGATGAAAAGCTTGGATTTCAGGTTGGTTTTGCTGGCTAGTCAGATGGACTTGGTTAAGATGCCAAACCAAAAGAAAACCATGACTGGAAAAAGCAGATCATTAAATGGGAAAACAGAAAGTAGGTGGAAACCAGAGTGTACTGCAAATAAATCCTAAAATGGAGTTTAGGAGGACACACACTGTCTCTATCGGGAAATATACATGAAATGAGTAAGAAAAACACTTGTTCTCCTTTATTAATGGCTCCCTATGGAGCGACAATCATAATGTTGTCCAACTGCAATTGGTAGGTACAAATTCATGAAATAGCTACAAAAGTTTCAAGCTGTTACTTCAGAAGTTTTTATTTTGTTTTAAATAAGCATTTATTCTAAGGAGATAAACAACATGTCACAATTCTGTGAGACTGAATAATTGCTAATTTCCAAAACACAAAATGTTTTCTGCACGTTTCTAAGTAAAGTATTCAGAATGTAGTAAATGTCAGGATGAAGATTTTCTAGAGCACTAGAGTAGCTGCTGAATCGGCTGATCCATTTTACAGAACATTTTGATAGCTGAAGATGCCTTTTTGTGGGTTAGAACAAAGCCTTGAGTTTTGAAACTTTTGGGCAGAAAAGGAGTTCCAGTTCTAAAATACTCTGGTCATCTCATAGCTGTAGATGGGAAAAAACATCATCCCTTCAAATCATTCCTATGGAAAGGCTGTTTGAGAATTGTGAGGGTGCAAACTGAGTTTTCCTGCGAGCTTGCTGCATGGGTGGACTGTGTGCTCAGAGGAAATATGGCAGGTTTCCAAGAATTGTCTTTGACTCCTTTCTTCTGGTTCACCTTAAATGCTTTGGGAAAGTATTTGTATTTCTGTCAATGTATATATTTGAAAGATTAATCTGAGTACTCATGCATGTGTAGCAGTAAGTACTAAGCCTCTCAATTTCAACCCATACCACAGCCCTCATACCTCCCATCAAAACTTTTCCCACTTTGGGTTTTCATTTTCTCTTCCATCTAAGTTCTTCGAAGTCTGCTATGTATTTCCAAGTACTTTGCGCACAGTGCTTTCACCTGACCCACTGGTAGGATCTCTGTTTTCCAGCTCATTAGGTTTTTCATGGAAATGTTTCAATATTTATCCATCTAATAAATATAATCACAGTTGACTAAGTTGAAGAGAAATGAGGGGAAAGGGGGGAGAGAAGTGCACAAACACTCCACTTGTGCAGGAGCCATGGTTCTACAGAAACCTGGACAGTAAAAACTGTGATAGCACAGCTGAAGACTTTATCATAACCCAGTCATAGAAGTTGCACAGGTAGTTGATATTACCCTTGTGAATTCTGGCTTCTAATTTTTGTCTTGGCAAGTCAGCATTATTCTCTTAACATTTAATCTATAAAACAGAGATAATCAGACTTTTGGTGTGAGACAGTAACTCCTCTGTTGTAAAGAAAGACTTAAATTCAAATCTGGTTTATTGGAAATGCACCAGTAATTAATATGGTTTTTAATGTAAGCGTACCTGACAGTTTCAGAATATAACTATCCTAGAATAACTTCCCTGCTTCCTAGTATATATGATAAAGAAATTTTGGAATGACCTGCTATTGCTTTAAGTATCTACTTCTAGTAGAACAGTGGCCACTTGTCAAGCAAAGATACCCTTCAAAAGACCTTCATATACTCTCAGAATACAGGCTGTCATTAGTGGAGAACTGAGGAGAAGACTTCCTCAAGATGCAGAGTTTTCATATCATGTGGTTTTTGGGGTAGTATTTGAGGTAGTGCACCTAATACTGGAAAATGGAATGCTATGTGACGTAAGCTGCTTTTTGCCTGGCACTTTTGTTGTAATTAATAGTAGCATAGCTAGGGCATAGTATGATTTTACATAGTTCATCTCCTAATGAACAGTGAGAAAGAATATAAGATTAGATTTTTTTATATATTTTTAGAAAAATAAGCTGTTGCTTTTTTTTAGTGAAGAAAAAGAAATGTTAACATAATGAGGTAACAATCTAGAACACACATTTTTGTCCAAGTAGTCATACTTAATTTATCTTATAGTTCATTACATGAAATGACATTAGCATTAGAAATCTGTTTTTCAACATAAACATTTGTTTAATTTTGAGTCTCATCATATTTAGTATTTTACATTCTTCAGTGTTATAATGATGCAGAAATAAAATGTTGACTTTAAAACTGGTCCTTTTTTTTAATAGTTTTCAGAAAGTTGTAGAGACTTCATCATGTCTTTAAGTGCCAAGGCAGTTCATAACACCATATTTTTATAATCATTCATCGTAACTGAGTTAATTTGGCACAGCTCTATGTCAGTATCATTTTTAATTTGAAGAGCTTCAAGGTAGTGTGCAGTCACTTATTTGCATTAAATGGGAACAAGCCCAAGTGTTCCATCAAATAGAATTTCAAATAGTCAGAGCTTTTGGTTTTTCATACACAACCTCAGCGAAGCTTAACAATGTTTGGCAAAAGTAGGACCTTTGTTTGAAATTGTAAATGAAAGATTCATTTGGCTAGTACAAATCTGGAATTTCTGTTTGGTTTCTTGTGGTGAGCTGTTTTTGGCAAAATGATAAAAGATGTAAGGAGTGTTTTTCTTTGTCAGAAATGTTATTCAATTGTTGTAATTCATTCTGTAGGGTTAATATAGTCATAGCTGTGATCTTTTGCTGGACTGTACTCCAGTATTAGTCATCTGACTTGCCAATACAATTTTCATTGCTCCACAAGCAGGGAAGGTAATGTTTGTACTGTGGGAGCACTTGACTTTAAAATAACTAAGTGTGCATGTATGTGTATACACCACATGCATATACCCATACAGATCTTACTGATGATCTTTGGACTACATTTTAACTCCCTCTGTATGCATTTTCTGACATATTTCTGAGATTATCAGAGGTTTGTGAATTTTTGTACAGAGTGATAAAAGTCCCAATTACAGAATCCAAATATGGCACTGAAGGGAACTGCTCCAAAAGTAGTGCTTTCTGTTTTATTATGTTAGCCCATGACATCAGAGTCAGATGGTGGCATGGCAGTAGAGATTGAGTGTCCCACCAGTATCCCATTAACTTTTGTTGCTGTGTGACACATGACAGCAGAGGGGCGGTCTGACAAAGTGACGTCTGGTGTAGAAGTGCGTATGAAGCAAAGGTGTGACACTGAATTCCTCAATGCGGAAAAAATGTCACCCATTGACATTCACTGACACTTACTGAACGTTTATGGAAACCAACCAGTGGGTGTGCGAACAGTGAGGTGGTGAGTGCTGCATTTCAGCAGTGGCAACAGGAACAGTGGGTCACCTCCACTGCTGCAGTTATTTACAAGTGTGACGTGAGGGCTCTTGTTCATTGCTGGCTAAAATGCATAGCTAATGGTGGTGACTGTGTTGAAAAATAGTGTTATGTAGCTGAGAATTTGCTCTAGCAAACAGTGTTATTGTGCTCTCCGTTGTAGTTTCCACTAAAATAGGAAGCATCGCTTTTGTTGGAGAGACCTACATAAAAATCAGGATCTAAAAACTTTGCAGTACATGATTGTGATATTCAAAATGCGATAAAAGTACGACTGCTTAGCACATTTAATTCAGTCTTAAGCAGTCTTAAAATCAGAAAAATAGGATTCAAATCCTATAATGTTAAACTGTACTATCCAATTTACATGATACTAAGAAAGAAAGCATAGCTTCAAATTATGTTGACTTGTGTAATTTCAAAACATGAATAAGCTGGATGAAAATATGATGTGAAAGAAATAAGAAAAGTACAAATCATGTTTCAATTCATGGAAATCTGTAGTTGTGTGCAAGTCTGCATGCCTTCCTAATATTCTGGGAAGTATTTTTAATCAATCAGTGCATTAGCTTTTCTGGAATGCAAACCTTAAAAGATGTATTTATCAGTATAAAGGAAAAAAAGCCTATTTTCTTTTAGGACATTTTTCCCCACTATGTGTCATTCAACAAATGTGGGAGATCTCCCACTGTCTTCCTTGAGGAGCCCTTTTGTTCTGTGATTAGAGTATTGAATGACACTGTTGCAAAATTCCCTTGCAGAATTTTCTTCTATTGTTAAAAATTTCATTAATCATTGCACAATTGAGCTTTGTGTAAAACGTTACAAAGAACAGCTATGTAGGGGCCTTGAAAACATTAACTAGGAGATGTTTGGATAGACATAATCTTATCAGTGAGTGAAATCAAATGTCACACACTTTGCCTGCTAAGGAGTCATCAATCATTCTTAGTTGAGCAGAAGGAGTTTTCTGTGTTTGCTTCATTGATCTCCAGGAAGGAGGCTGCTCCTTCCATTCCCTTCCCGTGAGCATGACTGATTGTTCCTCAGGATCTGAATCTGAGGGACTTGATTTAGGGGCTCCTGTCATCGCTTGTAAAGCAAACTGCCACCTGTCCCTATTTGGATGGGTTCTCGATTAAGTCACTTAAGAGATAAACCTCTGCTACCTAACTACTTTAACATCCTCAGGTAAGTAGCATAAGGCAAGAATGTTTAATCTGATGCTTAGATGCCATATGATAGGGTCTTCTCTAGATGGCTTTTCTAGCGTTTTTAGTTCTAGTCCTGAATGGGGGGTGGGGAGCAGAATGCAGTCTATTGATGCATATTCTGTCCACTGAAGGAGCAAAGGGTGGAATTTGGTCTCCATCAAGTCAGTGGCTGAAAATCTTCTTGTTAAGTTCAATGTACGTTTTACCTAGTAGATTCTATATACACACGTGGAAAGGAGTAAAGAAATGGAGAAAGCCACAGCAGTACATTGTACATTTCTTTGGTGTTCATTTCAAGCTGCAGTGGGATTACTATAGCTTGTCTTTATGGGAGCAAAACAAGTTTTTCTGGCTAATATATATGTAAATTAATCTGATACTAAGGTGTGATTTGTGCTCACTTCTTGCACTTGCAGGGAAATAATGTTATCTGGGAAAAAAAGATCCTGTAGTTATCTACATCTTTGTTAACTGCAATAATGAAATATCTAAAGCAGCAAATTTCTTTGTAATAGTTCAGCTTAGTGAAATAGCATTAGAGTTTCTTTTCAAAGTTCTTTCTTCAAATCTGTTTGAAGAATTAGTACAGCTGAGTACAGTACAGTTCTGAAAGGAGGACTGCATCATTGTAGTGCTGTGTACAGCAAAAACAGTAGTCCTTCTTTAGAAGTGGTAGAACTGGATGGTAATTCTGGGCTCTTTCTCATATAGACATGGCATCTTGCAACTTCTCTGTTATGCAGTGAAAGCCCTAAAAGGAAGCATTATCATGTCACAGTAAGATGGCAGTCTGTCTACATCTCCCTCATTTGATGCATGAAATGGTCCGGTTATGTAAAAGTAGTGAAATTGACGACCAGACTCACTGAAGAAGCAAAACGCTGCCTTCAGAGTAAAGGAAAGGAACTTTTTTGGAGTTAATGGTAAAGACCAAACAACACCGCAATAATTTGATTTTATAACTGAAGAAGTGAGAACTTTTAAGTATGAACATAAATGTAGTATGGGAAGAACTCTGCCACGTAGACAATGCACCTTTCTCTCCTTAAAATTTAAATTATCTTTTATCAACTTAGCATATGAACGATCCTTTGTATTTCTCAGTTACATCCACTGAACTTATTTCACCTTTTTTTTGTTTCCTTCTATGAATAAGTGCCAATAATGTCTCTTACAGACTGATTAAATATCAGAAAAGTCTGAACATGAAAGACTATTTTCCTCCCTGATGTTTTAATGGTTTAATAGTGTGTTTGCTAAAGGAAGAAATATCTTTTGAAATATAGAATATTAATGGACCAATTCTTCATTGATATACAAAAAAAAAAAATTGTCGAGGATCACAAAGTAATAAATGAATGAGAAATAGTTGGAAATAATGATACATTATTTCCATTACACCTTGTAAGATAATACAAATATAAACTGAAAGTTTTCAATTTTGAAATTTGTCCTTTAACATGAATATCCAATAGGAAAGAGCACCTGTACTACATTACTTTGATTTCCCTAGCCAAGATTTCATTAAAAAAACAAAACAAAACAAAAAAAACTTATTTCCTCAAGACTTCTTCATATACTGTGAGACAGCTACTATAATAGCTCTGTGGCTGATGCTGGATCTCTTAGGTGTCCGAGTATCTCTCGCTTCTCAAGTGGTATTCTTTGAAAAGTCTTTGTATTACTAAAAAGATACACACCTTGTTTCAAGTTTTATATAGTGATTTTTTATAAATATAAATCCAGATGGGTGGAAAAAAAAAAAAAAGGTTCTTTCATACTAGAATGTTTCCAAGTATCCTAAAGCTGGAGGTAATTCTGTCTTGAGAAGAACTGTATGTTTGGTATTGAATATTGATTTAGTTTTCACGTGTTTTAATTTTTAAAGTAATACTACTAAAACCTTTACTTTGCCATTAAGTTACTAAGGATCATAGTGAAAACACTTTGAAAGAGAGGATCCTTCTCCTGGCTGAAGGGGGGCTGTGCTTTTTTTATGCTTTAAAAGTAGGACCCTGAGTCTGAGCAGAAGTTCAGTGGTTTAATACAAGGCTTTCCTGCTTGAGCACCAACTCATCCATGTATAGAATTACACTGTAGGTGCTTGAGTAACTTAGGTTTGAATGCTGATTCAGTCTGGATGTACTCATAAAACTCACGTTCATGGATGTATTTGTATAAATATGTGAGCGTATGTGTTCTGGATGATCTCTTTTCAGAGTTGTTCGCAGTATGTGGGTTAGCTCTTAAAATGGACTGAAATAAACAGCGACAGTTGAATTAGATGGTATCAGGCACTTCTGGACTGGCAAGCTAATGTTTTAATTATATCAGTGATTTTAGAGTCCAAAGAGCAGAGTGTTAATTTAAAGTGTGGGAAAATAACTATAAATTGTATCTTGGCATCCTATGCTCTTTCAATCACTTCCTGACCATGTTTACTCAGTTTTCAAGCCAAAATGAGCTTTTCTAACTGCAAATATTGCAAGCCAATCTTGATCCATAAAATGCAACCTGTTGCTTAGCCAGTAAAAAAACTGTACTCCAGAAATGGCCTGAGATTTCTGTTTCTAATAGAGCTCAGCATAACTCTTTTATTACTCAGTCACTGTAGTCTTGTCAATGGGAGTAATTATTTTACCAGTAACTTTAGTAGATGCTGTGATACTGAAGGCAGGTAGTAACAGTTAATAAGCATTATTGTGGGGACTTTATTGTGGTATATGTATGTATTTGTATATTCCTAATGTAGGCTCTGGGGTCGTGTTGCTAGCTAAGCAGCTGAAAGAAGGGCCAAGAGGATCTGGCTATTCATTATCCATTGCTACTGGGGGAGAACATTTTTTAAATGTACGCATTTAAAATTAAATGAAGAGCTGATGTATGTGAAGCTCTCAGGTAATGGGTGTGAGTTCTGATAGATTTGCACTCTCGCATTCCAAGTATTGCCAGGAATTGTCAGGTTAGGGACTAGCTGTGGGTTGGATTGTTGTTTGCTTGTTTTGCATATATTAGAGCTTGCCAGAACCAGAGGAATGCTTAGGAAAAGATCAGGAATTTTCTGTTCTCTTTGCAGTATTAGAAGTCTACCTATAAAAGGTAGACTAATGTTCTGCCCTTCACTGGTACTATTTTGAACAAAAAGAAATTTAGATTTTATATTTCTGCATTTATTTGCTTGTTAACAAGGAGACTTTTGATTATGATCAGTCATCTAACTTTCTCATGGTAGAGATCCAGATATATTGTCATTTGAGATATATAAAAGCAAATGCCTGCAGTGATGCATGCCTTGCTCTTTGACCTGCCTTCTTCCTCCCTCTCCTCACCAGTCAACTGCTGTCCCTCTGCTACTGATTTACATCCCCCAATGAATAAAGCCTAATCCCTCACCCTTAATCCTCCTTAAATCAGCTCAACTTTGTGATCCTATCTTGACTTTATAGGAGACTTAAAAAAACAAACAAAAAAAAACAACAACAAAAAAACCAACGCAACAACAACAGAGTGGATGTTATTTACATTTTTGGAAGGTGTTTCCGTGAGTGGACTATCATTTTAGTGACCTGTGTATTTTTTCTTGCTATTTTATTTTTTCCACATTGAGCAAAATCATCCAAGGTTTCTGTTTCAGCTTTGCTCACTTGCTATGCAACATATGTTCCTGGAAGGAGAATCTGAAGAAAAGCAATTTCCAAGGAGACATAACTCCTACTATTAATGCAAAATGAGGAAGGACAACATGCTATGTGATTGATGAACACAGCTGTGATTGAAGATTTCCCTGGCTCCCTCTCTTAAAAGTAGAGAATTTTAATCCAGGAGCTAGTCAACGTGTGATGCTCTGTGCAATTCTTGAAGGTCAGACTATGTGTCAGTACACTGCTAGCATCCTCCCCACAAGTATTCAAGGAGCAGAGGAGGATGCTTCTCCTCTTTGAAGAAGGTAGAGCTTAAATTTCTCTTTATGTGAAGTTGCACAGTGAATTGCCAGTACTCACCTCTTGCCTACATTAATTATCCCGATGTGAAAATGTGAACGTAGTATAACTTTAAGAAGTTGTTTTTCAGTGTAGAGGAAAAATCAGAGCTGGCCTAAGGAATCAGAGCTTAAACCTCTCTTTATAGGGATCGTTTGGAGTGACAAGCAGTAAGGGAAAGTCCTCCTCAGAGGATGAAGTGCAAGAACCCTTGGTTCATTCTTTGTGTGAAAGCAGTCGCTTGCTATATGCCAATAGTCGGTGTTTCCTTCTTTTCCTGTTTGTGCTTAGCAAGAAGATTCTTATGGATGTGGCCAGTATGTTGGCTACCTGCACTGATGTCACTTCTATGCTGGGCTATTGCAGCATTAGTTTTTTGGAAAGTTTGGTCAATAGATAACATGATTGTTGGCTCACTAAAGAACATGTTGTGTGGAGAGCACAGGCTGGGGAGAGCCACAGCTCCTTATTTATATAAGTATACTTTATAAAATGGACAATGTCTAACTTTGTAACAGAAATAAGAGAGAATTAAGGACTAAATATTAAAATACTCAAGCATCCTAAAACAGTGGAGCTTATGAAAGGAAGGAAAAAACATAAAAATGATGTTCTCTTTGGTAGAAATCTCACAGACAAGCATCTTGATATGATTCCTCAGGCAGAGCGTGTTGCACAGCTGCTAGACATGTAAAGGGGAAATATGCATGTGTGCATATCCAAATGTGATTATTCAGTTATTAATCCAGTTTCCCCAAATACTTGGAATTAGACCTTTCACCAGTTGTTGTTAGCTAAACCAAAAATAAGTAAAAAAATAATAATAATAAAAAATAAATTAAAAAAGAAACTGTATTCTGAAACCTTGATTCTCGTTAGAAAGTGAAGCAACTTTCTTGTGGCAGGAAAATAATCATGCTTTGGGTAAATTTTTTTCCAATATGTTACCCATGGAAATATAACAGACTTCAGAAAGATTTATCTTTAACATTGTGTAAACAGTCTGTTTTTGCATGTGTACACTGAACATCAGGTAAGGCGTGTTCTTGCAAGGTGCTGTTGCTTGAAAAAAGGAAGTCTGCCCATCTTTGGATAAGACCCCACAAAACTGCTTTAGAGATGTACATGGTGGGGCAGAGACAGGAGAACTAGTGGGGCAGAGGGGAATCTTGGCTACGCTTCTTTGCATTAGTGGCACCTGGGCATGCTGGAGACTGTTTAACACAGGGTTTGTTTGTAGGATTTCTTGAAGAGCTAGACTGTTGTGCAGGCAGAAGTGCAATTTGTGCATTTTGTCAGACATGGCTCAGTAAGCAAGCTTTAAACTCATAAATTTGAATGTATTAAATGTCTTTTTCATCATATGCTGGTCTAAAATAGAGTTCCACTACAAAGCAACGTATACTGTCTTGTTTTTTTCTCATCCAACATGCTCAAACAGAGAAAAGATATGATTCATTCCAAGTCTGTGAACGAACACATTAAATATATTTCTTTGATTAGGCCATCAATGAAGTATTTTTCTTTAAGACTGTAAGTAGCCTGTCTCTGTGTCACTGAGCAATCTTTATGGCTGCAGGAACTTAACAGGAAGCCTAAAGAGCTTTAACCATGTTTTGCTGCTTTTCTCATCAGTGCTCTAATACCTACTGATTAAGGGCTCATAAATTTTTGTGATATTAGTGGAGGAGACCTTTCTCAGCCTCCTTTTAGCTGTTATCACACACATGTGGCAGCTACTTGTGCATATCGGTGTCACACATGCTATATATTCTGTACAATGAATGCTCCCTTCCTGGAAACCTGAACCTCTTACCGCTGTAGAGAGTAGCCTTTCCTCTTGAGGTCACCTAACTTGGCAAGTCAGTGAGTTAATGGGTCTGAAAAGATTATCTTAGAACAAAATTGATGTAAACATTCTCCTTTCAATTTAGAATATATGGGTCTGGATTCCTTTTCATCTTTCTGTGCACATTCCAGATGTTTGCTTCTTTCCTCTCGTTGTATATACATGATGGGATAGATAATGTGCTGAGTTCAAATTTATGTCTGGAGAATGATGTGTTTGTATTCCGCTTCATTACACCTTCTTTTTCCCTTTTATTTGGGAGAGGAGAAGTACCTTAAAAGCCTTTTTTTAATTCAGGTTTGATTTGTTTATTCATCGCTTTCCAAAAGCAGTCTGGTTAAAGTCCCTCATCCCTTTCATTTCCTCTGCAGTTCTCCTGCAATATATCTCATTTCAGTCAGGGACGACTCTATGTTGCAGCAGTTTCCTCCCCTCGGCTGCTTTGAAAAAGTTCCAGAGGCAGATCTCACCATTTTCACCAACAAAAAGCAGATCTTCAGTACAAAGTATTTGGGGAAATAAAGGCTTATTTTTCCCCAGGTAAAATTTTAATGTACATTAACATAATCTTTAGATTTTGGAAAACATCTTAAACTTGTACAGGCTATTTCAGCTTTATTTTCGTTGATTGTCAACAGTCCTTAATTGCTGTTTGCTGTTAAAATTTTCTTTCATTCTCAGTTTTGATCTGAAATATTTTACAGCCAGATTACTTTTAACTTCTCTAGTGTAGGGATAATTTCTTCAATATCTTCTGAATAACTTTTTTTTTTTTTTTTAATTTCCAAAATGTTAAGTCTGTTAACAAATACCACAGTCTGCAGATCATGGTTATTTTTAATTCCCGCTTTTCCAGTTTTGCTTATATGATTTTGAGTCTGTCCTGGAGGTTCTTTTTGTTTGTTACATGATTAATGGAGGGTTGTTAGAGTTAGGGTGGTATGGTTAGGTTGCAGTTGGACTTGATGATCTTTAAGATCTTTTCCAATCTGAGCAATTCTATGATTCTATGGTTTGTCTGTTAGTTTTGTTTTACCTTGACACAAATATAAGCCACAACACTGTTCAGAATTTGATGCTCAATCAGAATGTCTACTAAACTTTTTATAAAGTTTATTTCAGGAAGTGTGCTTTGAGCTGGGGTTCCATTACCATCTATAATAATCATTGTAGTTATTTCAATCAGTCCTATCTATTGTTGTATATCTTGTCTTAAATCAGACATCACAATTATCCCCCAAAAATTTGCATCTATTTGTCACCAGGTTTGTGAGAAAAACTTCTGCAGGGTGGATTTTCTCTTTCTGTCCTTGCCCTTACTCGCAACACCACCACCCACTCAATATAGGAGGAATTTGGCACATTCTCTCTTCAGTTCAGTAGTACAGAATGTTTCGCCATTGACTTTGGCATACAATGTAACTTACTTTCCAAGGTCTGTGAATGTCAGGCAAACTCCTTTGAATTTCTCTTGAGTGCAGAGTTAGTGTATCTGAACCCTGAATGTATTGTACTTTGAGCTTAGCCAACAGATTCCAGGGAAATGTTCCTCTCCCTTGAGTTTTCTGAGAAATCAGTTTCGGAATTCTAGGAGAACTGGAGATTGCTCTGGTTTCTTTGAATAAAAACGATTTATGGAAAGGAGCAGTGTCCTGGCCCTCAGGGGTGCAAAATCCTCTGCGCTGCCCTGGGCATGGCCATTTACTCCCCATCCTCATGCAGGGCCTCTTTATCTTTGTGTGCATATTTAAATACCGTTACATAAAACCAAGAAAATCAGAATATGATCAGTGCCTTCTGGGTTAACAAGTAAATTATCTGCATATTCTTTCTTTACAATACTAGTAGTATCAGTGTTTTGAGTTTGGCAAATGGATAGGTAGAGAACATCTCTCATGTTTGTAAAATTGGGTGCTTGGGTCTCTTAATAGAGAACCTGTTTATTTTAGTTTATTTGGCAGTTCTCAAAGAATAAGCAGCTAATTCAGAAATCACTCCAATCAAAGCTATTGTCTGGATTTTGGTTTCTTAGAACTGCATTATTGGAAAGATGAAATTTATTTTGAATGCACTGCTGTATGTGAAAAAGCATGTATTAAAAAAATAAAAAATTAAAAAAAAAAATCCAAAGAGCGTCAATGAGCAACAGTGATGATTTTGTCCTTAGAGTAGCTCTGTTTCATTATTTTTCTTTTTCTGCTTAATTTATGTAGCTACTTCATTAAATGCTGTTTAATCAAATTTTTAATAGCGTTTTGTTTCTTTCCATGATCCTCGGTAAGATGAGAAAGCAAAACTATCATGCTCTGTAGTTCCTTGGCATCATTTTCTTCATGTGGTTCCTAGCAAGGAATATACTCTCATTCTGCTTCACTAAGGAGTATTTTCCTTCATTATTTCACTTTGTTTTCTGTCAAAATGTGGGAGTATTGTCCACTAGCGTTTTTATTTTTAACACTATAATTTTCCATTCTAAGTATATTGACTGTCACAGAGCAATATTACATTGCAATAAAAAAGTCTTAAAAGTTTCGTTGTGCACATTTGAAGTACTGAAACTGGAACTATGCTGAGGCATAGAGATGGCTTTCTCATACTAATACTGACATTCTAAGACTTTAGAGATGTCTATTTATGAAATATGAAGATATTATAATATCAGGCAGAATGTTTGCAAGCCTTTAATGGAAAAAATCCAAACTCAAATATTTTTCTGATATTAAACCTCTATAGTTGACTTAAAGGTAAAATAAGGCTTTTATCTATTTATATCAAGTTTTTAATTTTAAAATGTATTCTATATAATATCATTCATATGAACTCAAATAATCTGATAAAGAAAGTGAATGTTGCAGGAATGCATTTGGTTTGATGTTAAGATATATTCTGCTTTTGGAATTCTAACCTATCTTTTTCTTCCTTCTGTGGTAGGATGACAAAGACTTGGTTCATGAGTTTGTTATCGCTGAAGGCCTGACTTGCCTAATCAAAGTAGGAGCAGAAGCAGACCAGAATTATCAGAACTACATCCTGAGAGGTAAGAGAAGTGTATCCAAAAGCAGTTGTTTTGTTTTTTTTGTTGTGAAGATGCCTACTGTGACTTGGAGCATATTTGAAACATATTTATCTCTTTGGTACAAGGTCTTGCATGTTATGCAGGAAAATTGAGGTGAAATTAACACACCTGCTGAGCAGGACGTGTAGGAAAATTAAAATGCTTATATTCTCTCAATTGCTTTTCATTTATATTGTATTGGAAAGCCTTAATTCTGAGAAAGAAAAGATGTAACATAGAATAAACAGTGAAACGGTTATATTGTATGGTTGTTTGTCTGGAAGCAATGTAAGCTATCTGATATTTTGGAGGTAAACAGGTAATCTGAGGTTTACATTCTGTTCTTTGAGCTCAGGACTACTGATAAAGATAGGATTTGAGAAATGATGTGGAAGGATGTCTTACTGAATTAGAAAGCTAACTTATGGCACTGTGTTCCTGCATACATATTGTGTGTGACTACAGTTTTTAACAAGGAAACCCAGGCTGCAAATCAGGAGAGGTCCTTTGGTGGTTTGAAGGGTTATGAGTGAGAGGAGAGCCATTATACCAAGGGATCCTGACTACTGGGTTATCTCATTGTCAACAGAGAACATTAATAGATACATAACTGTGGTGTATTGCTCATTTGAATTTTCTTAGACTGACGTACATAGCTGTCTCTAAAAATGTCAGTTTGGTATATTTAGCTGCCAACATTCGATTTACAAATTGAAGAGTAAAGAAAATACAAAAATAAATAGAGGGATTTTGTAAGAACCAGAAATGCTAAGTTACTGGAAGCTAGGATTCAAAGAGTAAATGTGGCTTCATGTGAATAATTTGAAGATCAGACTGTATTAATATATATTTTGGGGTTGTATAAGAAAGTAAATCGGTACAACAGAAATTGTATTCTATGTCAGGAATTGTGCAGTGATGTAAATATACTTGAATAGTAGCTTGCATATACTCAGAAGTAAAAAACTTTTAACCACAGTGCAACTAGACAAAGATGAGGAAATATAAGAGAAAAAAGATTTTCTTTGCTGCTAAAAAAAAAAATATTTCTGGGAGAAAACCAGTTCGATGTTCTCATAAAATTCAGACTGGAAGCAAAATGTGTACAAGTATATGGGGGCCTGTATAGTATGCTTCCTAGAGTCCTGAAGGAACTGGCTGATGTGGTTTCCAAGCCACTCTCCATCATACTTAAAAGTTTTGTTTGTCAGGTGAAGTCCCCATTGACTGGGAAAAGGGAAACATCACTTCCATTGTTGTTTTTTTCTTTTTTTTTTTAAAAAAAAGAGGTAGAAAAGAAGATCTGGAAATCTACAGACCAGTAAGCCTCATGTCTGTGACTGAGAAGATCACAGAGAAGATCCTCCTGGAATTGATCCAAAGATATCAGAGGTCTGGAGCACTTCTGCTGTGAGGAAAGTTTGAGGGAGGTCTGGGGAGCTGTCATTGTGGCCTTCCAGTTCTTGAGGGGAGCTCATAATTAGGAGGACCAACTTTTTACATGGTCTGATAGTGATAGGACAAGGGAGAATGTACATAAACTAAAAGTGTGGAGGTTTAGATTAAATGTTAGGAGGAAATTCTTTACGTAAGGGAGTGATGAGGCACTGGAACAGGTTGCCCAGAGAACTTGTGGATGCCCCATCCCTGGAAGTGTTAAAGGCCAGGTAGGATGGGGTCTAGGCAGATCTAGTGCTTGATAAGCCTGCCCGTATAATGAGGTTAGAACTAAATGACCTTTAAGTTTCCTTCCAACCTAATCTATTCTATGACTTAAAATAAAGGTGATGCACCAACATGCTCTTCAGTCTAGAGGTATACTGCCTCATCTACTTAGCATTCATCCAGCATGATACTGAAAATTTGGAGGAAACCTGACAGATGTTTGCCCGAGTACCCAGGTGGTTCTACCGTCAAAACACTGGATAGCCCTGGAAGTGTTCTTTTCCAGTATCACATAAGGTCCAGGGCACTGAGCCTAACAGTTGATAAAACAATCCAGTAGTACCTGGGAATCAGTCACATCTGAACTAAAATCCTGATTCTAAGATGCCCTAAAAGGGATTGATACGATCTTCCAAATACCAAAATCCCATCTTCCCTCCTATGTCTCCCTTTTGCTGATTCATGAAGCTGAAGCTTCTTTCTGGATGGGATATCTGAGCATCTATTACAATGATAGGATTTTTCCATGTGATGTGGTTTTTATTTGAAAAAAAACAATTTGTTGTGACTGTCTTTCAGAAAGTTCAAAGCTTGTTACAACTCCAATATTTTGTCAGCTGGTTTTCGGTTCCAGGAGCTAGCGTATTCTCTCTGAACAGATCTGCATGTGCTGAGAGATAAAGATAGGTTTGTACATATAGTGTAACCAGCCAACCTTATCCAAGTGCATTGAGGAGTGTGCTGAAAAGAAACATTAAATACATCACGTAAGGGTATTTTTCTCATGTATTATTTTTGGAAGACCGTAGACAATGGTTGTTGCAGAGATTAAAAAAAAAAAGTCTGCCTTGATTTTTTTTTGCTTTACTGCTGTGGTGTCCTGGCCTTGTGGTTCCTGTTGGAGTGGAATATATCCTCCTTGTTTTCACTGGGTTTAACTTGGATCGTAAAGGGATGGGATTTCTCTTTAGTCCCATATCTTAGCTGCATTTCTCCAGGACCTTCATTTAATTAGCCATTTTCCTCCAGTGACACTAGCACAACTTAGAGGGCTGACAGCAAATTGCAGCCTTAACCACTGTGTTGCCTCTTCCAGCAAGGTTCATCTGAGTGCTGCTGTCTTTGGTTTTGAAGCATTTCAAATGTGTTTTGAATGTACAAAGAAATAACTTGTGCTTAGCAGTGAAAGTAGGTTGGAAATATGGGTATCTGTGAATATTGGAGGTGTTCTTGCTCTTATGCATTCTCAGGGACTAACGTTTTCGGGAGGTTGCTTTTTTTTTTCTTCTAAAAGTCTGTGTTGCTTTGCTCCAGTGCTTCTTAGTTGTATTTTTCTGCTCAGCAGTTCCAACCAGATTCAAGCCAGACTGAGCTGCCAAAAAAATGACTAAACATGAGTCACAGAAGTTTTAGTTACTTTAATGGGTGAATGGAAGATAAGTGTGTTGTTTGCATGCAATGCAGAGGACTCAGCACAGTTCCTTGTCAAGTGCTGAAGAGTGATTGTTTATTCCTGTCCTGTGAAATAGGATTGTTTGACAGCACCTTTCAAAAAAAAATACAAACCTTACTGTAATTTTGAAGGTGCTTTAAGTATTATTTGGAAATGTGTTTTTTTGCATGGAACAAAAACTCAAAATCTGAAATGCTATGATTGAGCATAGGTTAATTAAACAATTGATAGAATTATAGTTATTGGAAGAGCGAGAAGGAAAAACACCCTGTATAGACCAAGATTTAGTTGTTTTAAAACTAGACTGAATAAGAAAGATGTAGGGAGTTCATCATGCACCATGATGAGAGGCTCTGTCTATGTGGGCCTATCTTCTCTGTCCCTCATAGATGTCTCTGAGGGAAAATGGCATGTCTTTTAAAAACAAATCATTGTTTCATATGCAAACTCAACAGCATCTTCAATCTGGCAGAATAACAGTTTAGTTATTTTGAGCTACTTTTAAAAATTGTTATTAATAGCGAATGTGGTTTATTTTGGAACTGCTTTTTTTACAAGCATGCTTTTATTTTTGGGTATAGGTAAAATTATATATAACACTCTTATTTTCTCTCTTAATTTTGAAAAGACCTTCATGATTTTGAGGTAATTTTATGGAGTACTTTTACCAGGAAAGTCCTACATGAGCCCTAAATACTAAATACTTACATACTATTCTGAAAGAGTGGTCAAGCACTGGAATGGGCTTCCCATGGAGGTGATGGAGTTGTCGACTCTGGAGGTGTTCAAGGAACATTTGGATTTTGTGTTGATTGATATGGTTTAGAGAGAACTATTGGTGATAGGTGGATGGTTGGACTTGAATGATCTTGGAGGTCTTTTCCAACCTTGGTGATTCTGTGATTCTGTAAATGTGAGAAAGAATGAAATATCTTAAGCCACTGATACAATGTGTGAAGATAACTCTTAGGCACATTCTGATCTTTGTTACACACTTAAACTATGTAGGAGTCCATTAAAACCATTCTGTGCAACCCTAATATCTGCAACCTGTGGAGTTGCAAGCTGCCAATGCCAGAGAGGTTCCCTAAAAAAGCAGTGGTTCCAAACGTGCAGGAGTGGGAATTGATCTCGCACTGGGGCGTAAGGATGAGGAAATTAGATTCCTCATCAATAAATGGGAGCCAGCTTTTGTGATCAGATAGATGGAGAGAAAAAGAAGTCGTTGCGGTGCTGAAGCCTTCATTGGAGCCGCAGGGGTCACCCAGAGTTACTGGGAGCTCTCTGAGCTATAGGCTGGGTTTTCCAGAGTAGCAGACAGGCAATTCAACTGCCGTTGGTTGGGCCTATTTATAACACTAGAAGCACGTGATTTCACCTGCGCACCAACTTTAGCACAACCGGTTGTGCTGCATATTCTGGGAAACCTGATTAAATTCCTAAAACAGCTCAGTGCTGTATGGTAAAAGACCATCTGGTTACTGTCTGTCAGTGAAATGCCATGTGCCCAAGGACGTCAAGAAGCTGGAGGAAGCAGAAAGCGAGGGTGAGGTTTTGCAATTGGGCAGTGGAAGTTGCTGCTGATAACCCGTTGCTCTGAGAGCTGAACATGACATTATCAGTAAGCTGAGGGTATTTCTGCATTGAGCCAAGGGCTGCTTGGAATGTTCAGGATTTGTAAATGTGCTCTCTGTAACAAGGCAGTCCATTTCCAGGAATCAGGCGGCTGTTTTTGCCAGAGACCCCTTGTTACTGTAAGGACCAGAATTCTTCCAGTGCTCCTGAATTGTCCTCCCTCAACCAGACAGATTGTGGGGCTTTGGCCTTTTGTGTTAAATGGTATTGCAAAACATTTAGTAAGAGGAAGGGCACATTTTGGCAGTAAATGTATGTGATGCTTTGTGTCATCGGCACCATTTGTATAAATACAAAAAATATATAAATAAAATCAGTAAGAGGCTATATCTGTCCTAAATACACCTGTTCTGAGTTGGTACCGCAACAGTAAAGCACGTGGTAGCAATGTAACTTTAGCATGGAAAATGGAGATAATGCTGCGTAGAACGCATATATTTGCATTTTTCCCATATCAGTGTGAACTGTAGAATTGTGTGAGATATACCAGCTGTAGAAATGTATTCCAGCATCTTTGAAGTTGCATGCTGAAAGCTTTAAGTAAACAGACAGCACATGGTTAGGAGTTCCTTTACATTTATTTTTCTTCCCAAAGCCAAATATCAAAACTTTCCTTTTGCTCTACTCTTGACCTTCAGTACACAGGTGTCCATGCATAACTGTGATGTTCTCATTCATATCAGTAAGTATTCAAGTAGACTTCTTATGTGCAGCCCTTTAAAAGTTATGTTAAACTTCTTGACTGATATCAAAGTAGGTTTATTAGGGCCTGTGTAAAAAAAGAGAAATCAAATGTCTGAAGCTTGCCCCCTTAGGGTTATTGCTTCTGAGGTGAACTGAATGATTCAGTCTCCCTGTGAAGATAATTCTTCGGTTGTTGAAACAGAGTGCATCAGGAAGGGTATCAGAGTTAGATGCTTGTCCTGAGTAGAACAGAATCACAGCTGTGCCTGTGCCAGTAAGACTTGCTGGTTAGCAGCACTGCAGAGGGTCATTGCAACATCTCTGAGATGTAGCTGGGGTATTTCCCTTTGTGAAATCACCTCTGTTGCTGGCTTTCCATCAAAGAGCTTGGTAGCTGTAGTTCGTATGGATGGAAACAGACATGGAAAAAGCAGACCTAGACTGGTTGGATCACTACTCTTTAACGTTGTGTGTGCAGAAACCTTAGGTTGTTTCTCTTTTTTTGTACATCTTGAGAAGTTACAGAATAAAAAAATATGAATGAATCCTGGTTCATGAACTCTTCAGACTGGAAATGATAAGATTACAATGCCTTTCATTTTATCAGAGAAGAGGGCAGAGTATACCATCTTCATGATCACTTATATAAACAGCTGCCTTTGGCTCAGGAGCCAAGTCCTCTTATTTCTTCAGATCTCTAAGCCCAAATGCAGTTGTTTACTTTTACAAGGGTAGCTGGAGAGCTTGACCTTGGAAACCATGCAGTTTAAAATGACAGAAAGCATCCTAATTGCTTTCCTCTCTGTATTTTTAGCATATCCTTTATTCATTTCTCATTTGCATGTTTTTAAATGACAGTCATTAGAGTCTACCTTATGCATTTACTGCACTGAGGGTTAATTGCCAACCAAAACCTGAAGTGTTCTCTAAGTTCGTGGAGCAATCCCACCCCTCTCTTTCCTCTCTTCTCTTCCTCCTCTCCCCCTCTTGCTGGATATGATTCTGATCTGTGCCCTGTCTGGAAGCAGAGACACAGATGGTCCTAACGCACTGTGTACAGCCCGAGTCCTCCCAGACTGGGATGGGAATTGGCACTGAAGCAAATTCGAGTTCAAAAGTTTAACCGCCAAACAGTAATTTACACATCTACAAATAAACTGAGCAGTTCCTTGCTCTGTGTGTTGTATGAAATGGACTTTGGTGTTGTGACTGCTTGTGAGGAGGATATGGGGTTCTCATAGTCTACATGGAATTCAGCAATAACACCACCATAAAATTATGGATTTCCCTTGTTTTTAAAGCTGACCAAGGCTTGGAAGGCTTTGGGTTATTTTCTGTCTATGTGAAAATGGATCTTTTCTGTGCAATTTTTTATGCTTTGTGAAATTCCCATGAAATGTGACACCTCAGACTATGCAGACCCCTGTAAAATGAGGAGCCGAACCATGAAAAACGCACATCCTTAACTACTAAGCAAAGAATAAATACTTGCAAAGTGGTCTCAGGGGCATTTAAAGCCATTTGGGGTGTTACATGATTTAACTACTCAAACATTATGAACAAGTCTTCAAAATAATGTTCCAGTTCTAACTTACTACGAAGGATTCAGGCCTTTTGCAGTAATTTTTTAGCTTGAATTATTAAGAAGTGATTCATTATAGCAAAGAGCTTCTTAATTATTTGTAGTTATGATATGAATGTAATACACTGTGATGTACAGTGAAGAAAATAATGTTTGGTTATTCCCATTTCAGGATTAGATGATTCCACATCTATTTGTGTTAGTGATTGCCAGGGTGCTGAAGTGCTCTGTCCCAAGGAGGGAAAATAAATGACTTCAAAGGTGCATGGTGAGGGTGAAATCAAATGTGTCTGTTAAACAGGATAATTAATAAATGTTATTCTGTGGAGATGATTATTCTATGACATACTGATGTGTCTAAAAATTAGATTCTTTGACTATCTTCAGAGTTAATTTCACCATCCAATTACACTTGAATTATTGTAAATTATGTCTTATCACTGTTGGTACTGCAGATGTGCATTTTTAGCAGTCATGTTCTCATAGGTGTGATCAGAAATTAGAGCAGTAGACTGAACTCCTAAAATATTTATCTTAATTGCCACCAGCAGTGACCTTCTCTAAAGCTCTGTGTTCTTTTGCATGAAAATGTTTTATAATCCATAGAGAATTTGCAAAATTGAAAGTTAAGACTTGTGTGTTTTAGCACAGCATTAGTTCTAAACATGTCATAAATATTGTGCTCATAGATGCATGCATATGGAAAAAAAGTATATTGAGAAGCTGATGATGGGAAGGGATCATCTTAGTGAGGCACATGGGAATATTAACATTTGTTTGCTGCTATGGAGGATTTTTGCTTTATGGCTCTGAGGACCACAGAGGAGACTAGAAGAGACACAGTTCCAGTTGCCCTTTAGAAAAGCAGAAGCAGCTAATTGCTGCATATTTACAAGGGCTGAATGAGAAAAGATGGAAACTCTTTTTGATGCTTCTTAGTGAAAGCTAGTGATGGTGACATTAGAGTGAAGAGAGGAGAACATACTTCTTCAACTCCCTGTAAGGACTTGAAGGGGGTTGGTGAGTGTGGGCAGGGACCAAGCAAACCCCAGTTATGCAGCAAAGCCAAGCCACCATGGAAAGCAGACACACTATTGCATCTTCCTTCTTGAAGCTGCAGGGAAAATTAGTGATATCTGCAGTCTCTGCCTGCAGCAGCAGGAGCCACGCATGTTTGGTACATACCTTTGATTTTAAAGAAGGATTAAATCCACTTAACAAAAAAAAAAAATTAAAAATCACTTAATAAAAAGTAATGAAAGACCATCTTAAACAATGGATTTATGAATTGTAGTATGTTTTATTTCTCACATTTCCTGGTTAGAAAGATTTTTTTTTTCTAATTTTTGCTCTGCAAACCACTTCCAGTGCTATCCAATTAAATTTTGGTAAAGACGTCTGTGAAGCCAAGATTGAAGGTACAGAACTCCTGCCCCCTAGTGATGTGAGAGCTCTGAGTTTCCTTAGCTTCCAAATATACATGATGGGCATTGTTTAGGGAGACTTTGTCAATAATTTATCATTTCAAAGTTATTCCTGGAGATTTTAGTGAAGAGAGTTTACTAATGTAGGTGCCATGCAAAATAAGCTGGCATTTTATTCTGACATTTTAAATTTATTGATGGCTAGAAAACAATTATTCCTTCCTCCAATCTTAGAAGTATTTTTCCACTCATGTACTTACTGTAGAATTGGAGACTCATAGAATGGCCTGAGTTGAAAAGGACCGTAATGATTATCTAGTTTCAACCCCTCTGCCACAAGCGTACTTATATAGAGACGACAAAAGTGATTACAGAATGAAGGGTTCAGAGAGGGTTATAGCCTGGTAGACTTGAGACCAAGGTTGAACTTCCAGTCCTGCAGATTGGTGTTTCTGGAAAGTAAGTGATAGGAGTGGGGTAATACATCATTGACAGTATTACTCAATAATTTGGATCTGTCTATAAGAAAGAACCTAGAGAACAGTGGTTCAAGGTTTGCACTCAAGTGGTTCCACATCATGTTGGGCCTGGAAGGACATATTAGAGGAAAGAAAATGGTCTGAGTCTTTGGTAAAGAAAAGTGTCCCTGATGCTGGGAAGCCCAGGGGTGGTGGCAAACCTCAGGAAATACTGCTGATTACGGGAGGATCATAGAATGGCTTGAGTTGGAAGGAGCCTTAAAAACATCTAATTCCAACTCCTCAATTTTAATAAAAAGCTGGGACAAGATGGACCCTTTTGCAGTTTGCTGTTTTTCTTTTCACATTTAATAGTTCCCTGAATGGAGAAACTTTTACATAAATAGCAGGACTGTTTGTCAGAAGTACCATCAGATGGCTGTACTGTTATGATGTATTGAGCTCAATCACTGAATTACAGCTAAGGAATTAGTATACCAATAGTATGCTTTAAGTGGATTTAAATGATATGAGTCTCAATGACTTCCGCTAATATTGAGCAATATCCTGTTTCCTCCAGCTTAACTTCCTACTATTTCTAATCACCTCTCTAGACAGTGATCTCAGCTTCTTCTTCTATGCCTATCTCTCTTGTGCACCCCCACTCAATACCCTAATTTCCTGATTTTGTAACCCAGATCCTTGCTTTAAAAGCTCCTTCCTTTTACATTTATATGTTTTTTATAATTTTATAATTTAATTTTTTTTTTTTTCAGATTGTCTTTGCGTACATTGGCGTTCATAGAACTTACTTCTCCCTAGCTTCAAGTGTCTGTTTGCAGACTTTTGCTCTGGGTGCTGCATGTCATCAGCATGCCCCTTTGCACAGAGCTGTGTCAAGGAGCAGATGATGTTTTCTCGCCTGTGCATTATGATGAGGCAAAGGTTTGCTTTTAAAGCAAATGTTTAAAGTAACATTGAGACGGGGTTTCCAACTTCTCAAAATTCGATCTGGGGACACCGGAAGGTTGCATTTAGTATACAGGCTAATATTTATGATGAAAATATTGATTGTATTTGTTAACATACATATTAGTCACTATTTATTTGAGCTTTTGAGAAAGATTTCTAAAAATACCTGTATGTCTGCCTTTGCATGCATGCATACCCCCGTTATGTGCAAGCTGATAGTCTTTGATCACATTGTGAGCATGGCTTTTTCAGCAGCTGCTCTGCCTCATTTAGTGAGCACCATCGCACCTGTGCACTTAATGAACACTTTTAAACAGCTTGTCTTATTATCAGCATTGCCAAAGGCATTTGGATATATTTCGTGCTATGCAAACTCAGATATAATATACTTGTTTTCCTCATGGATTTTTCTGTGGTTTGTCACTAATTGTTATCCAAGAACTTCACAAATAACAAACTGTTCTCAAAAGCTGAAAGGGCAGCATTATCTTTGTACGGCAGATAAGGAGGCACTTGAGATGCAGTCTGAATTAAGAAAGATTCAGTAAGCCTATGTTCTATTTTTGAAACTGCTTGAGCTGATTTTTCTGTTTATGCCTTTCTGTTCTTCACTCTTTGGACTTCTTTTCCCATTTAGACTCTTGTCTAGCCTTTGTTTTTTTTCTCTCTGATCTGCCTATACAATAACCTTTTGCCCCTTCCCACATCAACTTCCCTTTACTTTCATCAGGTTTTCAGTTCATTTGTGTCATCAATCAATATTCACCAAATAATAATAATTCATAAATAATAACTACACATCAACATTCATCAATTCATTTGCGTTAACTTCTTCACCAGTTTAAGCAGGCTTACATAGTTTTTTTCCCCATCACTTCTTCCCACCTCTGCAATATTTCCAAGGTTCTGGCACCACAGCTGTGTTTGTGTAATGGTGTAATGAATTTGACAGAAGAATGTGTTCATCTGAGAAATGGCTTGGTGGGGAAAAAAGGTGGATATTTGCCTGTTGCTTTGGATTTCTTTTAGTCTAGTCAAGTTATCCAGTCCAGTTTTCTGTGGTAGGACAGAAATCCCTGTGCTCAAAAAATGCTGTATTTGACCAGAGACGAGCAAGGGGGAGTGTTGCAGTACTGCTATCAAGAATGTAGTCACAGTTTCAGTCTTTTATCTCTTGTCCATTTCTTTCTTAAGTGTCTCGCATCAGTGCTAATTCCTATGTTCCCCCCAGTCAAAATAGATTTGTCTTTCCCATTATTTTCCTCATTTATCCTAGTCACTTCATCTCTTTTCATATCTCTCAGATGCTCCTCAGGCTTCCTCTCAGACTTCTTCCCTTAACTCATCCATTTCTTTTAACTTCTCTGGGTTTAAGCTTTGTTTCTTTCTGTCTGATAAGATTTTTTCTCCTCACTATCTAAATAGCCAGACTGTTCATTTAAAACCAAAAAGCCTTTACGTGCTGTCACGTCCTTCTTTGGTGGGCCGTTGCTGGGATTGTTACAGGAATCTTGGGTGCCAAGGATGGAGTATTCAGGGCTTTCTGTTGATTGCATATGTTCAGTAGGGAAGGAATACTGTAAGTGTCAAGCACTGCTTATTTCAAAATGTTTTAAATGCATAAAGGTCGGCCATATCTTAATATTGTCTGTATGAGCTTTCTCACTGATATGAGATTATAGTTTTTCTAAATTTTCCAAAGACCAAAAGAATCCCAAAATACTGTCCTAAAAAACCCTGTCAATAATACTCGTATTCTAGTAATGTTTTTCTTCTCCTTCCTATTCCTGCTTTCCTCAAACCCACTATCATTGTAAGGAATATTAGAATTTTTTAATGAGAAACTAAAATGATGTGAATCAAGCACCATACAGAGAAAGTTTCAGTCCAAACTCAAACTTTTCAAAAATTACTAGCAAGTAAACGGAGTGTTTGCCATCAGATAATTTTAGTAAAAAGCAACAATGCCTGTTCCATAAATAAGGAGCCTTCAGTTTTAATTTTGCTATGCTGATGGTACACTGCTGAAAATGTAGGAAACTCATGCTTTATTAGCTAAAATATAACATCGCTCTTGTTACTTTATGCGTTCTTTATTTTGATCTTTAGCTAAAATAATGTGACTTGTTAGGTGTGACTCATACCCATAGTTAAACACATTGAGTAATGGACTGATTTTTGTTAACCAAAAATGGACGTTAAAAATCTTGTGAATTTAAAAACGTGTTCTGATGTAAAGTTCTTTTGTAACACTTTCACAGTTAATTGGGAGAGCCAAGCTTGAATGAGCAGTATTTGTTGGAAATGTCTGTTTGTATCTTAATTTTATATTGATTCTTTGGAGTAAATAAGGGCAGTTAAATATGTACTAAATATCATTTGAAATAATTGCTTCCGGGTTGGATTACAGCGTGGGATTTGTCTCACCTAATTCCAGTTAACTTGTCTGAGGTAGTCAGCTAGATCCCCTGAGCAAGAGAGAACATGTCCTTGTGATTGAACTGATTTTGCTGCTTGATTGGCAGTTTCTTTCATGTGTCTGCTGTTATCTTTTGTTTCTGTTTTCGGCCATCTCATGCTGTCTGCAATTACAATTTAATGCAGAAGGGGCTTGATTACTTACAATTTAGTTCGTTCTAGCCTGAACTAGTTCTTCAAGAACAGTAGAGGCAGAAGAAACTACTGCAGATCTGTATGCTATTTCAGCCATAATGAAGAAGTCATTGTTAATATAAAGTCTTGGTCTGAAACAATGAGATCATTTCACTCAATTATTTGATTGAATAACAAGTTGGAAAACAGTGAGGAGGCTGAATAAACTGCCTTATAGTCGGCTTTATGAAAAATGTGTCCTTCAATGCCATTAATTGCATTTGGTGTGTTTGTGGAGGGGGATGCAATGAGGAAGATGACTTAAAAAAAATAAAAAATAATAAAAAAAATCCTGATCACCTACTCCTGAATAAGAGTCAGAGAACATAAACATCTGTAATTCATATTCTCAGACTTTGTGAGTTCTAATGATGTGATGTGTTTATTGCTCTAGCACAGTTAATGCTTATAATAAAAAAAGAAACCACCAGTATGAGTTTAGTGATTTGTAATAGCTCCTTGAACCATCCAGTAAGACAGCAAGACTTTCTCTTTGATTTTAGGGGTATCTCAGGAACATGTTTTATGTCCTGTGTTTGGTGTTATACTGTGAATGTCACCTTTCCCTAGACATCAACAGACAATGAGGAAATGGAACACATGAACGAATATAAGATTAGGAGCCAGTTTTATAATGTTTTATTCCTGTAGAATGTGCCATAAAAAACAAGTCCCTATATAATATCTAATTCTTTCATCTTATGAATTTTAAAATAAGAGCTTGGGAAGGATATTTGGACCATTTCTTAATTCAAAAGAACGGGATCTTTTTTGGCTATGTGTAACTTTCCTGGTGTGCTTGGAACTGCTAGAGTGTTCAGGGTGGGAGTCTGCCTGCCCTACAGGACTCGGTTGGGAAAATATTTGGGTTCTATACTTGTTTCTGCTAGAATAGAATGTTACCTGTAAGCTCTATATTTTTAAAGGTTGGACTTAGTTGATTTCCCTGACTAGCATTTACAGATGACAGAATTGTAATTTCAAAGAGTTTGAGCCTCATTGCCTCAGCTGAACAAAGACTTGAGTAGAAAGACTTGAGATTTCAAAAATCATCAGAGAAAGTCAGAGTTCATTAACCCATGCCAACTTTGCCAGATTTTGGCCAGCTGGAGCTTTAATGCATGTCCTTCTGAACTTGATGTGTGCCACCTATAGCAACATGGGTGAACATGGTAGCCCAGGTGGGCCTGGGTTTGGTAAGCTGAGTACCATGGACAGGGGCAACTCTACAATGATAATTTCACTCAATCATTTGATTGAATGAGTACTTAGAAAACAGTGAAAAGTGAAATGAGATGAGGAAGATGACAGAAAAAAAAAGCCCCTGATAACCTGTTCTTGAACAGGTGTCAGAGAATGTAAGCATCGATACTTCATATTTTCAAACTTCATGAGTCCTTTCTCACAATCTCTCAGTCTGAACAGCAAGCAGCACTTGTCAAAATTGTATAAGACTGCACAGTTGGTGTCAAATTATCAGTTATTAATTGCATGTTAAATAGATAAGCCGTCTTCCTCTCTTTCTAGCAGGCATTTTGGATTCAGGCCTCCTGTTCAGTTGTGTTTAGGCGAGAGTTGCAGGTTTCCATGAAGTTCTCTTGCAGAATTTGTGCTGAGACAACTGTTTCCAATGTCCTTTATGTAAAGTGAATTTCAAGCAGCCATAGCCTGTACTCTTCAAATGACGCTTCCTCTGAATGTCACGATGCCTTGTCCTAAAGTGATTACAGAATTTAATGTCAGCAAACTTGTAGATGGAACATTAGTGCGTTTTTTCCAGATGTATATTGAAATATTTTACTGTGTTACAACTAGAGCATTCAGTCTATTGCTTGGCTGTTTTTACACATAGATGAGTGTTGTTGAATGCATTCCTTTGCAAAGGCTCTGCTTAAATAAAAAAAATTTGTTTTTGTTTTTATCCTGAAAAGTAAAGTCTCATTTCGCTAACTGCAGATGACACAGTCTGAGTGTTTTTTTTTGTTTTTCAGACAAGACCCACATACAAAGAAAAGAACAAGATGGTATACTTAGGCCAAAGAAAGTGTTAAATTAACTTGAGTCTGAAGCTTCTTATTCCTATTATACTTTGAGTATAGTGCTTCTCTGAAATGTACAGTACAGATCATGAAGAATGAACTTGAAGAACTATTGGTTATTCTCAAGTATCTGTATCTTTTTGACATGTGTGAATAAGGCAACACGTCTTCTATCCTTTTAAGTATTCTTCTCTCCTGTGCTTCACTTGTAATTGTCAGGGTGTATGAGAGCAGTATTGTGGATTCTCTATCCTATTAGAGAACTTTAGTGGAGATTCTCAATGAATCGCATCATTCCAGACCTGAGGTTATAGTTAGAACAGGAGCAGATTGCTGTAAAGCTACAGCAACTGCTGCTTATCACATGATGGTGCTAGAAATGTTTTTCCTTCTGAATGTGAACGTACCACAGAGCAAACAGCTGCTGCTTCATACAGACACCATGCATACACTTTGTGACATACTGCGTACAGATCTGTCTTTGAGTGTTGTAAACTGGGATGGTACTTACAAGCATGAATTTCTGAAGTTTTTTCAAGCAAGGTTAAGACCTGATGTCCTTGATTGTGCTTCTGTTTATCATGCTGGCGTGACCAGATGCCAAGTCTTTGCAAGTGTGTGAAACACACAAAAACTGGGTCCAGTACACTTACGTTAATAATAATAATGATGATTCAAAAAACAACAAAAAAAAAAAAACAAAAAACCTGACAATTATGTTTATATTGAAAAAGTAATTTCTGGTTTTCTTGCAGAACCAAAAGATCACTCTGGATTGTATTGACATTTAATGAACTTTTTTTTCATTTGAAGGGCATCATAATCACTCCCTTTAACTATGAGAGGAATTAATATGTAAGTGATCTGAAATATCTGGAAAATTTAATTAAAAATAATCATGATTGGACTTGAATTTACTGCTCATTTAGCTGAAGATCTCATTTTTCATTTATGCCCTTCTGTGTTTATTTATAAGCTTAAAAGAAATTGCTTACTGGATTATTCACAAACTCTTTACTGCACATCTTGAAATACCAATGCATATCCAAATGCATACTCCATATAGAATACATAGGACAATAGTTTTCTCTAAATATAGGAATTTTTTTGGCATTTCTACTCTTCCTCCAACCTCTGTATTCCAAACAAGAACCACATTGCGTCCATAAGCTTTCACTTACAGAAAATTGTAAATTTTTGATTTCTCCTCCTCGATGTTTCACATTTTCTTTACACTTCACTACTGCCAGTAAAAAAAATACTCAGCAAATAAAAATTGAAAAGACAGCCTTACTTTTACAAAGCAATATCCCCACTGTTACAGGCTTTAAGCTTTTCACTGCTATCACTTTACAACAGTATACTATTACATATGTATGTTAGTGAAAAGATAGCTTACACTGCTGACTTCAGCTTAGAATTTAAGAAAATCATTACCTTTCTGTCCCCAAAAAGTGCAAAAAAAGGAGTTCCTCACAGTTCTCTTTTACTATTTCTGTTTGTTCTTGCATCCCATAGCATGCTCCATGGGTCCAGAATGTAAAGCTCTTCTGGCTTGAATTATCTGGTTACTTAATTTGGCAGGTCAATTTGACTTCTTTCAGTTCTTGATCCAGTTTATCATGGGTGTGTATGAACAGCTGCAGCAGCACAAAAGTAAGTAGTTCCCTTGAGCAGGAGAGAGCTGGGCTGCTTTTCCCAGTGACAGCATTGGCTTGCTCTTTTGCCATTTGTATAAATTTTTCTTTTGTACGAAGTTCTTGCTGCACTACTAACTGGCCTGAAGCAGCTGTGTTTTATTCCTGCTATTACTACCTTGTGTCTTGTTTGCATGCAAGGCAGCTTCAACTAATGTGACCACCCGTAAAATCTTGTTGTATTTATTAAGAAAATAATTTTTTGTTTTGTTTTGAACTATATACTCGTGGTATTGTCTTTGAACGAATTAGACTTTGAACGAATTAGATTGGTAGACGAAAAACTTAACATGAGCCAGCAGTGTGCCCTTGCAGCTCGGAAGGCAAATGGGATCCTGGGCTCCATCAGAAGAGGGGTGGCCAGCAGGGACAGAGAGGTGATTGTTCCCCTCTACTCTGCTCTTGTGAGGCCCCATCTGGAATACTGCATCCAAGTGTGGAGCCCCCAGTACAAGAAAGACAGGGAGCTGTTGGAGAGGGTCCAGAGGAGGGCCACGAAGATGATCAGGGGACTGGAGCATCTCCCCTATGAGGACAGGCTGAAAGAGCTGGGCTTGTTCAGCTTGGAGAAAAGAAGGCTGTGGGGTGACCTCATTGCAGCCTTTCAGTACCTAAAGGGAGCCTACAAACAGGAGGGGAATCAACTCTTTGAAAGGGTGAGTGACAGCAGGACAAGGGGAAATGGTTTTAAGCTGAGGGAAGGGAGATTTAGGTTGGACGTCGGGGGAAATTCTTTACAGAGAGAGTGGTGAGGTACTGGAACAGGCTGCCCAGAGAGGTTGTGGATGCCCCGTCCCTGGAGGTGTTCAAGGCCAGATTGGATGGGGCCCTGGGCAGTCTGGTCTAGCATTAGGTGGAATGGTTGGTGGCCCTGCATGTGACAGGGAGGCTGGAGATTCATGATCCTTGAGGTCCCTTCCAACCCTGGCAATTCTGTGATTCTGTGAACGCTCATAGGAATGACGTGAGGTGTATCCCTGTAATGATTGGACTTGAATTGTGCTGCTTTGAAAGTAGAAATGCCAAGGCCCTTTCTGAGGTGGAGCAGGCAGCAAAGTTGTGAATGGGGAGGGCTGAGTTGGAGATGCCTGTTAAGTGGCTTGGAAAGCTCTACTTGCTGCTACTCCAAAAGGAAGAGGAGCAGTATATGGTTGCTACTGCTTGAACACAGTAATAGCTGGCACCCTTTCTGCCTTGCCTCTTCATTTTGTTGCTACTGTCTTAATCAACCTGGCTTTTATAGCTCTAGAAAGCAGCACGTGGTGGTTGTTTGCCCTGATAGTTTGCTGCATACTAGAAGACTTAGAAATAGCTGTATTCTCTATCATGGCACCTTTCAATTTCTTTTTTCTTAGAGAATAACAATTTTTCAAGTAGAAACAGAGTAGAGAAAAGGAAGCTGGGGGAAAATATCATATTTTCCTTCTGTAGTTTGGAAGGGAAAAAGCGGTGAGGTATGTTTTTCAACGTTATGCACCAGCTTGGCTAAATGAAGAAGCTAATTTCCTCATGGCCACTGAGGCAGATGTCTAAAGTGAATTCTTCAGAGGAAAGTCCAGTTTTTATTCATGCACTTAAGGAAGCTTGCCATACAATCACCTAAAGCCAGATGATACCTACAGAGGCAAATGCTGGGATCTAAGTGTAGTAATTCTTCTAAAGCTTGCCGGAGAACATGCGAAGGCTTTAAAGTTAATGTCACAGTAGCATAATATTTGTATTAGAGTGCATCAGAGATAGGGTAGATGGATATCTACAATCATTTGTATACCTTTTCTTTAGTATTCAAGTATGAAACAAGTCTAAGAATGTTACAGGATTGCTTTGTATCAAACAAAAGTGCAATATTCTGAAAGTTAATAGCCTACATTATGAGACACAGATTACAAGAAAGTTCATTTTACTTGCTGTTCAGCTCCTTTCTGTCTGATTTATTCAGGAGCAATGGTATTTGAATGGAATTTCATTGCTGAAGAGAAAGAGTGACACCCTTTTTCTGAATCCAGTTTTACTGAAGTAGTTGAGCTGGAAAGACATAAGGACAATGAAATTCTCTAACATGTTAAAGATGTAGACTGTGAAAGAAGGAAATACTATTCCTTTCCTGTCATCTTGATTATCATGCTTAAGCTATCCTCTCCCTTCAGACAGGTTCCACCACTTTCCCTGGTAAGAATCAAATTTTTGGTCTCTCTTGCAAATTGTTAATACATTGGTTGGTCCATCAGCTTGTGCTATTTTTCATTGGTTTTTGTTTGCTTGTTTGCTTGGGGTTGTTTTGTTTTGTTTTTTAAGAATGATGCAGTGGGCACAAACTGGCTGGACAGTTGTGGGATTTTTCTTCAATGCTGTGTGGATGATAGACATGCAAGAAAATGATCTGAATTTTACCAGTATTTGAGGTGTGAAACTAAAGCTCTTACTCTAGCAATATTCTTTCGTAAGCAGAGGTGTTTTTAGAATGGCAACCGACTTGCGCTTTCCACTCTGAGTGCAACTGAGTCTGGTATATAGCTGTAGGCAGCCATCACTTGATGTCTTGTGTTACCACATCTGTCACTCAGATTAACAACTGATTTGGGTGATATGACAACATCTAGAGAACTGAATAGAAAAGCTGCCTTAAATAACTAGATTGTTGTCTCTTTCATCAGTAAAACGAAGAGGAGATCTGATCATTGTAAGGCTGTTTTCTGAAATTCATCAGAGAAGTTTGGGATTTGTCGTGACAGTCTTGACCTCAAGACCCAAGGGCATCCTACTTAAGTCCCTGAATTTGTGACATAGCTGGCATTATGCATACTTTGGCAAGTTTTCATGGGCCCTGTAACTTTTGTCCCTTCTGTTCTTGTAACTAATTTGTACCCAGTATCAATGAAGCTGTCTCATGAAAAGGAACAGTCTAAGCTAATAATTGCTGGAAATTATCCATAGGGAAAATCTGTCCACTTCAGCAGGAAATCTATTTTCTTATATACTACAGAGACCGGCATAGTTTAGGTAGATATCTCTATAGGCCTGCTATTATAATTTTTTCTCCTGAGAATAAAATGTAAAAGAAGGTATTTTAACTTAGTAGGAAGCAGTAAACTGCAGCCCTGAGTCTGGGCAGTTCTGAGTGGCAAGGAGTGAGGAATAGTATGGGCAGTGTGCAGACCCATTGGGTTGGAACTTCACCCCCAAACAGCTACAGAATCCTGAAAAACTAATAGAACATTTGGAAAAGGTTTTGTTTACACATTTTCCATTACTTTTATGGTTTTTTTAATAGCTTTTCTATAAGTCATTCAGAAAAAGTCAGAAATAGGCAATGGATGTGCATTAGTTCCTTTTTTACTCGCTGATCTTTCTGTAGTGATTAATCCATCAGTGATTAATCCTTAACCAGCAGAATCGCACTCCTAATGTGATAGTAGCTCCTATGATCTCTCTATGTAGGTATGCCTACATAGAGGCATATACAGGTACATGTATATAAATACTCTGTTGTTCTTTGTTCTCCTGTTATTAAATTATGCGTTTCATTTCTGCTTCTTCTGAGATCAGTGCAAACAGTGTTCTTACAGGAGTTTTTTTTCTAAAATACATCATTTAGGCTTATTTAATGTAATAAGTCACAGATGTTTTTCATGTATTCTCCTACCCATTTTCAGAAACTTGTGATAGTTTCTCTTTTGTTTATTTCCTATGAACAAAAATTTCAGTTGGGACTTTGATAGAGTTGACTTTTCACTCTTAAAGACTCAGTCCATAAAGATATCTTCCCTAGAAATGGAAATTGAAGAAAATAAAAGCATAGAACGGCTATTCTTTCACTAAATACTAGTATGAAACAGTTATTACAAATTAGCTTTGATAGACTTTATTAAAGTAGAGGGGGATAAAAAGGAAAATACATATAGACTGGGAAATGCTAGGTTTCAAAGTAATATTTTCTTAAGCTTTCTGGGATCCCTGCAACAACAACTGAAATGATATTCAAGTAGGAAAGAATGATGAAAGCGTTGTGAAGCATCAGCTTTTCTATCCACATGCATAGCATTATCTTGGTCAGTAAGCAAGGCAATGTCATTTGTTGTTTGCGGCATGCATCTTTGTTATAAAAATAGAATTCTCAAACCATTTCAAAAATTGGGACTTAAAAAGTATAGTTTTAATGATCTTGTACAAACAGGCAGCAATCTTTTTTTTAAGCCAATTATGCACACAAAAGGATTTACCATGTAGTGTCCGTAGTTTTATTTTGGTACTATAGAAATTGGATTTTGGAATGAGGATATGTGAATGTGGATTCGTATAGTTAGATATGCTTTTCTACACACAGCATTTGTGTACAGGATGTATATGATCATAAATATGTGAACAAATGCTGAAACATAGGTGTCAGTGCGAGATGCAGGAAGGAAAATAAAAACCAACACATTGCTGGGTTGCAGAAGTGACCCAGAAGTAATTTGCATTGCTGTAAGGAATTTTATCTCCAACTTGAGTTTTTCTAATCTTTTAACTCTATTAAATTTATTTGCTTAGTCAAATGTATATGGTAACGTAAATGGGTTTGGAAAGCTAAAAGGATAATATTTTCATAATTGGAAGAAAAATTCTTCTTGCATGGCGTTGCTAATTTGAGAGCATGTCTGGTTGCACAAGGAAATGCACGACTGAAAAGGTGGAAAAGGAAAGTCCCTTGGCAGCCCTTCATACAGAGAATAAAGTATAGCTAGCCTTTGTGTGCTTTATTATATCTACTTTGTATTGTTAATCAGGTGAGGAATGTGTACTGTGCACGCTGTATACAGAAGGCTTGCGAAATGTTGGCAGTCAAGATTGGAGAAAAAATGGGATGAGAGAGGACAGGTGGTAAGTGCAGCTGTATCAGATTCCAGCTTTGTAGCTGTGGAAAGCTCTGAGGCAGGCAGTTCTGTGTAAGCAGAATGGGAGTCTGGGTAGTCCACCTGGGACTGGCACGTTGCTGTGTCTCTGTTTCTAATTTTACATTCTAGCTGTGTGAAATGTTAAAGAAATAGAAGGTGGCTGATTGCATCTCACAACTTTAAACACATCCTTTCTACCCAGATCTCCCTTCCCTTGAATTTCACTTTTTAGCATTCAGAAGATGGATGGGCATAGAGGATCTGCAACTTTTCCCTGTGGCACTTTTGCATGAGGTTTTTCTGGAAAAGGCAAACACAGCTCAGGTGGAACATTTAGCTCTACAGATGCTGTTTCCACGAAGCAGCTGCTTTTCACAGAGCATGTGAAGTGCAGGGAAAGGTTTTGTTTGTTTTGTTAGTTGGATCATTTCCTTCAAGCATGTTCTTAAAGCCCTTTGACTAATGAGAAAACTATTAAGTGTTTATTTTGGCAAGACATAAATAAAATATCATGCTGGAAATCATCCCAAAAAAATGGAGACATTCTTAGTGTTCAAGCAAATATCCTCTCTCACCTTTTGAAAATTTCTATTCAGAAAACAAGTAAAAACTCTTTATGTCTCCTTCTACAAGGGAGTGGAAAGAAGGAAAATAAAGCAGAAAGGCATTATGTACATGGCCAACCCTCAGGGAGAAAAAAAAATATCCATGTATTAATTGCTTTGCTAATGGTTCCATTCCTCTAAGTCAGTTTTCTGAGGTGTTACCTTGTTTACGTTGTAAACTGGACCAGCTGCCTGAAGTAGGTTACACAGGTGCTTCCCTCTGAACCTGCTTGAGAATTCAGGAAGGTTGCAGGAAAACTGCATCTTTTCCAGCAATAGAAGCAGGATGGGGCACATTATTGCTGCAGTCACTGGGATTCATTGAAGGCTTGGGCTGGTTTCTATTCCTGCTTCATTGAATAAACACATTGAAAGGAAGAACAGTCATTTCTCTAAAGGAAGATTTTGGAGGAAAAGATAGTTGTCTTTCTTGCTAAAAAGCAGCATTGGGAAGAATTATAAGGTTTTGTGGGGACAGAGCCATATAGTTTGTACAGTTTGTCTAGAGATTTATGTAGTTTGGATAAGAATTCTGGCTCTGAGCCCTTCTGTATGTCAAAATTGAAATGTGATTAAGATGGGAAAGAATAGACTTCATCTTTTTAATGCTTGTATCAGTGATGTTGACTCTTTCTCTCACTACTTCATATTTTATTTCTTTTCATAAAGTCTCTTGAGTTAGATGCATTTTAGGCTACTAGTTTCTTAGTTACATAAATTCTCTTACAGGTTGAAGTACGAAAACTGAGGTTCATACAGAGCAGTATTTTGAAGTCTCAAACATTCTCAGGAAGATGTAAAACAGTTTAGCAGCATTTATTATGCAATGGTTGTGAAATAACTTGTTACAGGTTTAAATTAGTCATGTTACTGCAGTGCTGATTTTGTAAAGCTCTTTGAGATTTTCCTATGCAGTAGCAAGCATCTGTCCTTATTTAATTGATAACTATAGTTTAAGTTTATTTTTTCTGCTATTTGACCACAAAACGTGAATTACTTGCATTCAGGCTATTCTGTTTCTTTTGCAATTCTTGTGAGCATAAATTCTTTTAAATCAAGCAGTGAATCAAAATGAGTATATCTACTGACAGGCTACAAGAGCAGAAATATGGAGGTCTACTGTCTCTCCTCATCTCAAAATCTTCCCAGAGTATGGTGTAAAGAGGATGTCCTTGGTTCTCTTCAGTTAGGATAGGTAATAAGAAAGTTAGGAGTTAGGTGACATTTTATCAGTGTTCCTTTTAAGGAAACGGGAATATAAATAGGAGTCACTGAAATAAATGGGATTTAAAACTAAATGGCTGCAAGCAATGTGATGAATCTACAAGAGCTGTTCTGAAAGTAATGCTTCCTATTTTATTATGTTGGCCCACAATGTCAATATTCTGTAACGTTTTGTTGCCATATGATAGATGGCAGCAGAGGGGCAGTCTGACAGAGTGACATCTGACATGGAAGTGTGTATGAAGTAAAGCTGCGTCATTGAAGTCTTCCATGCAGAAAAAATAGCACCCACTGCCATTAATCAGTGCTTGCTGAACACTGATGGAGACTAAACACTGGGTGCAAGTAAGGCAGTGGGTGTGTTTCTGCAGTAGTGACTGAGACAGGGGGTCACATGTCTAGTGCATATTTTTAGGAGCACAACATGCAGGTTCTTGTTCTTCACTGGTGAAAATGCATGACTAATGGTGATGAATCTGTAGAAAAACTTTGTAGCTGAGAATTTGCTCTGTCAAACAGTGTTATTGTGGTCTTTGTTGCCATTTCCATGGAAATAGGAGGCATTACTTTTGGAGCAACCTGTATAGCAGTTTCATTCCATTAGGGCTTGAAGTAATTGTCAGACAATCTTCAATTTTATCCACATGCTATTTTTTCCATAGGCTTCACTTAGTTTAGTACGTAAGGTCAACGTGATTGGACAAAGTGGAGGGACCATGCAGTGGAGAAACTGTTCTTGTTGTGACTCTGGCCTTTGTTTTGCTGCAGAATTATAAGGCAAATGAATCCTGAAAATGTAAGGGGGGGGGGGGGGGGGGGGGGGGGGGGAAGAGAAAAATAAAAAGAAAGAGTGTAGATGGCCCGCGTTTGCAGTGAAGGCTAGAATAGAAAATAAAGTT
>JAPSGF010000023.1:6630606-6666186 GCA_035772895.1 Perdix hodgsoniae | reverse complement strand
GGGGAGGGGAAGGAAAAATATAAAAGGAATCTGAATCTCTGACTTGATACTCCTTTGCAGTGAATGCTAGAAGAGTAACTTCAGTTAAAACTTTTAAGATAGCATCATTATGTTCCCGGTTCATCATTTCATGGGGAACTCATCTGAGACCAGGTTGTGAGAGCTGGCCCTAACTTCATCTGCAGCTGTTCTATTGATACTTAAAGTTCTGTTACGTTAGTATGTACTCTCAAAAATCAAAGAATCTCAGGTGTGAAATCCAGAGATAGTAGAAACTCTGACTTCTTAGCATAAGACAGATTTTTTACCCATGGGTGTGCTATGCAGAAAATGTATTCAGACTTGCTGAACATCAGAAAACTCTGCAAGAAATGAAATACTGTCTTCGGATGCCTGCTCTAAAAAATTGTTGTGACTGCTTATTGAGAAAGTACTTTTTACAGAGTATTTTCCAGTTCTAACTTTCAATAGCGTAGTACTGAAAAGCTCAGAAATAATGTTTCTTTAAATTGATTTTGACGTTGTTAATCTTGTACACAGAGTAGGCTGAATTAAGTTTTCTACAGCAATCTTAATTCTGTTATTTTAAAATTTGCTTCATTTTTTTGCAAGTCTAATGTTCTTCTAACTTAGTTCTAAGTACCCAGAAACAGTTAATTGCCCGTGTAAGATTTGTCTTGATTGCGGTCTAGCTATGGCATCATTGCAAGAGTCTTCTATACTGGTTATGCACAGATGGTTTGGGTTCAGTCCACATTACTTACTGAAAGAGCCTTGTGTGGAAGTGTCCGTGATACTTAAAGGGCTGGTTTGAGTCTGGAAGTAATTTAGCTCTTTCCATGTGGAGTTTGAGTTTATTTCTCACCAAGCAGACTTCAGTGCTCTAACACAAGGAGCTGTTAAGCCACTTTGTATCCAAATTGTCTCTTCTCTGTCATCTTCAGTGTTAGTGTTACCCAGGGATCCCAGTCATGTAGGGATCCAGGTAATGAAGCGCTGACCGATCATGCAGTCACAGAAGCATTCCATCATTCATAAGAGGGTTACCAGTTACCAGAATATGGTCACTGGATCATACCATCAATGAAATGAAATAAGATCACTCAAAAATGTTTTGGAAGTAAATTGGATTCCTCAATGGGATTTTTCATTTAGCTAGATATAAGTAAGAAATGTAGACTGTCACACTGACAGATCCACCCCCTCCATTTTCATGGTTAGTCGGTGCATGATTCACTCTTCTCTGCCGCCCTGTGTGAAAAGCAGCCGTCGATGTCAGACCTCATGTTTTTAGATCAAATGACACTTAGACACCCTAACATTTTCCTTCTGTTCTGAATATATTTTATCAGCTCTTTGATACTGTAACAAAATAAAATGAAGGGCACAGATTTTGTAATTTGCCTTTGACCATAATACACTGTTATAAACTTTTTTTTTTTTCCTGAGAACTTTGAGGAGGGACAAATGGTTTAATTACTGTGCATTCTGCTTGGATATTAAGCCATCTCAGTTCAGTTAGAGAAGACAAAAGAAGCCTGAGCAGGACACTGAAGAAGATTTGGCTACATTTCTCTTGAAGAATTGTTGTGGGAAGATGGAATTCAGTATTCAAAGGAGTTCTCACTTTCACTGTGCTGAAGGAAGAAGGAAAAAAGAATAGTAGGACTAAAAGAATTACAGTTAATTTGGAAGGAGTCTTTGCTCATTATCTGAGATAGGTTACCAACAAACAGCATTTTCAGTCACTATTTTGGATAAATGTGAGCTCTGTCCTCTAAAAGAATTTGTAACGATGTCTCATCCTGACACCTCTTTCTCATGGGAAGTCCACTTGAAATGCAAGATATGAACTTGTGACTCTAGCACATTCTTTACTTTGAGATTTAAAAGTAGACCACATAACCCTAAGTTTCACATAGCAACAGACATACTTGAAACAGAAAGAATAAAAAGCACATTTAATGAAGTGTTGTATCACTTTGCTTTCTAGTGCTGACTTTGGCTTTGTTTAGCCAGTTCGTAAAGAATGGAGTCTTTCATTAATTTGCCCTAACAAGCATAAAATTCAAAAGATGAAAGTGAATTATTTAATGACATGCACATTACTGCTACGTGGAGTCTGTAAGAAACATTACAGACAAGCAGAAGAACAATAAATATCTGAAAAGTGTATGTGTATCAGGAATTCAGTTTTGAATCGTGGTATAATTTCAATGCAGAAAATCAGTAGAAAATGCTCACTATTGTTTTTTAAGGTAGAACAGTGAATAAAAAGTTACAAATGTACTTTTTCCTAAAATTGTTTTATGTTGGAATGCATCTCTCTATATGCAGAGATGCAGAGGTCATGATGGTCATCTTTTACTTTGAGGCCACTTCATTGGAGGGTTTTTTTTGTTCTCAGGGCATTGTGGTAAAGACAGTCGGACACTGTAAGAAAGCCTTCCTTCCAATTTTTGCTTTAGACACAGATCTTTGCTTATGTACTATTTTAATTTAGTTGCTGAACTAAAAATTGATTAAATTCTTACAAATCCTGATTTGTACTCTAAATTCAATGCTGCCTAAGCAGCAGAGAAAGCTTTTGACTATTCATTGGTGATTTTGGATGATTTGGATTCAAGTCAGACAGGAAAAATATGACTTCTATCCATGCTGCAGTGACATTTAAATCAGTTGATTTCAAGATGGCAGAAGCATTGAAGAAATATCAAGTTCATATTGTAAACAACAATTTTGAAAGCTTGTTTATACTTTTTTGTCACTAACATTTCAAGCACTTCTCGGATGTCCCCAAAATTTATCATAATGCTTCTGTGTTGTCTGTTCACTTGTTGCATTTCTGCCTATTGAGATGAAGAAAGATCATCTATAAATCAGAACTTTCTGTCTAGTTTAAAACCTTCTATTAAGAAATGTTAAAGGTGGTAGCCAATTAAGGGCTTTTGTAGTGTAACATCTCTTCCACTGTGAAACTTCTTTCAGTCCTTTATTTTGGGAGAGACCAGCATTTGATGTACATTGTCTCATAAAAAAGGTGTATGAAAATTAAAACAGCTCCACATAGAATGTATGGAGGAATTTCTTTTTTTGGTTTCCAGTGCAACTCTTCCATGGTATTCCCCAAGCAAACTTTACACATCAGTTATAATTCTTGAGTTTTACTGAAAATTGGAAAGCTGTGTAATTATAAATTTTGACAGAATTCTTATTGTTCCCTAAAAAATCCTCTGTGATAAATGATGGGAAATATCAGTGGTAGGAGATTACTGCTTTCAGTGGTACGCTTTGCTTGTCTTTCTTTTCTTGTTCCTCTGTTCTTCAAGAGTATAATCACATACTGCTGTTAGCAGCACATACTTATCAACAAAATATCATAAAAGTTGTGTTTTGAAGACTGACTTCTGTTTTTTTGATTAGCAGAAATAGCTTTATGTGCTCATTGATGTAATGATGACTTTGTGTAAACTTCCTTCCAAAGTTCTACTTTATGTGTATTTAGATTCCTTACCATACACAATACTTCTATTTCAGGTTGCTAAATAGCCCCTTGTTTACCTGCTCAGAGTAGCATGCTGCAGAATCAGCTGAGCTTTAAAAACAAACAAACAAACAAAAACCTTGCAATCCTGGGAAGTACCAGCACTGATGGTAGTAATAACAACAGAGCATCACTGATCAACCTACTTTACAAGGACTGTGCTTCTTTTGTTGGTCTTATTATACAGAAATACTAGGCATTCCTGTGGTTCCTGTTTATGCTTCCCAAGAATCTTCCTTTTTGTTTAGGAAAAAATGTAAATACTGGGAAATGTGTGTATGTAGGGAGGGAATTATCTCCTTTTCAAGAGATAAAAGGAAAAAAGGAAGAAAAAAAAAATACAGTCAAGGAGAATCCATCTGTTTATTCACTTGAGAATTGTCAAGTTTTATGCTGGAAGGTTTATTGTTGTCCTAAGTAGAAGTGTTGTTAATGACTAAAACTGTTTGATATGTGAATGCTGTTACTGTGTAGTTTGTCTTTTGTCTGTTCCTGTTCTATTCCACTTGCTAAACAGTCCAGCTGTGTAACCCATTTTTTAATTTGCACATAGGGCAGGAAACTTAAAACAGTTTGCTTATTTGATAATCACTGCAGAAGTACCTGGCTGTAGTCAGTTAGGATATTACTTGCAAATAATCAGGGAAAAAAATAAAACAAGCTTCATATATTCTCAATTTTCTGTGCTCCAGGTGCAGTCAAAATAAGCCATTGTTGCTCAGACCAATCCTTGATTGCATTTTCTTTCAGCTTTGCATTTCAATTCAGTGTGTTTCCCTGTACAAATGCACAGTTCATTCCTGAAGCTCAGCTTCTGGCATTTAGAGGAGAAGCTGGAATTCCAGCCCCATGTGCTGGGTGTAACTGATAATGATTGATAAAAGACAGCTAACACCTGCAAAACCTTACTTTGTGCATGGTAAACAGGTTTGTGAGGAGTTCAAGATGGGAGATGCAGAAAGGGGTTGGTTGTTTATTGTTGTTGTTTTTTTTTTCTGCAAAGGTTGGTTTGTGCTTCTCTCTTTGTACCTTCAAAGTTAGGATTAACATTGTTTACACAGAACTCTTACCTTCATGACGATTAATGGGGGGGAGGGAAAGGATTTGAAATCAGTCATGTCTAACACATTGCCAGACTTAATTGCTCAATCAGCTGCCAGGTAGATTGGCTAAGGTAATTTTCTTTGCATCTTGTCTACTGAAATATATTAATAAAAGTTGTTGCTTAACTGTTGCATACATTAATTGGAAGTGTAGTTTGTTTTCCCTGGTTCAGCTCTAATCTAAAGATAACTATTCTGGAGTCTTGCTCAATTTAGTTATCATTTCTTTGTTATGGAATAAATTTCAATTTAACTAAAGTTTAATTCAATTAACTATTATGTGAGGGAGAGTAAAGACATGATGTGAGGGAGTAAAGAAGTATAGCGCCACACTTCAGTAGTGCACATTGAAAATGGAAGGGGCATTTGGCACTGGCTGAAATGTGGGACATTCAGTTTAAATTTAATCTAAAAAAAAAAGACTAAAATAAAAATAAGTTTAAAAAAAAAAAATGATGAAGTTGACTGAACACTGGCACAGTCTGTCCAGAGAGACTGCAGTTTCCACCATTCAACCCAGTTCTGAACAACCTGTTCCAACTGCCCCTGATTTGAGCAGAGCCTGGCCTGGACAATGTTGACAGGTGCCATCCCAGTCTGTGAAGATCTGATTCACTTTTACAGCTGTATGAAGCACGCAGATGTGCAAGCATGGTAATTCCATTGCAAAAGTCTAAAAATGAGCCTTCTCAGAACTGTACAGATATGTGAACTGTTTCATTGGAAACAAAGAGAAACACCTATACAGAGCTTAATTTCTGTCCTCCTTCTGCAGCAAGAAGGCATAGCTCAGACTTGGGTACGTAAGCCATTTAGATTTGATGCTGTAGTATTTACACAGATTATGTCCTGCATTTGCCCAGTACAGAATTTCTCCCTTCAGAAGAAAATCAGAGAATCTCAGCAATCGCTTTCTGCTCCTTAAGAAATGAAGCTCTGTCAGCATGTGTGGAAGTCTCTTATAGAGAGGAGATACTCTTAAAATTCTAGAAGTCTGAATTCTTAAGAAAAATATGTAACTTCATATATATTGGAAGAGCACTCGTGTTTCGGCTTATATCAATTCAGATGAGAAGTATCTGCCTGAATTCAAACATATATATATGCTTGTATTAGAGTGTGTTAACATAATTCAGGGTTACCACACATTCACTTTTTCCACTGGAGTTTTCCATCATGAAGTACCATGGAAGACTGATCCTCTTTTAATGATCATTTAGACAACCTTTTTTTTCTTCTTTTTCTATACTTACCCAATGCCTCATTGTATGCACTATTCATACTCATGCTCTTAAGGCAGTAGCCCTGCTGGATGCAGAAAAGAAATATGAGCTGCAGAGAAGTCAAGGATATTAAAAAAAAAAAAAAAAAAAAAGTCAATTAAAAAGTATTTCTGTAGGGTTTATCGGCAGGAGTCTGTATTCCTTTACAATGTTCCATCAGATTTGTCTGAAGTTTTTTTCTGAAAATCTTGGAAATACAAGTCAATACTCATCAATCTGTTAAAAATAAAAATAACTGTTACAGGTTCTTTGTGTCTGCATCAGACCAATGAAAAATATTACCTTTCTAGTATGCCACACATGTAAACCCCAGCCAGTGTTTGAAATCACGAGTTCCCAGAGCTGAGGATTTTGTATCTTTGAGATTTTGTTAGAAAAGTCGAGTATTTCATACTTCTGTGCTTGTAGTCAGCTTGTAAAACAGTGCTCTAAAGCTGGAGTAGACTTGTCTATTTTAATACTATTTCTTTTTGCATATTTATTTTTAACTGTGAAATGTACCCAAATGTGTTTTAAGTGTTATTAATCTTGTAAAACATGTTGGAGATATGTTGCTAGCAGTATAAAATAAGAATTAAGACAATTACAATTAGCCAGTTAATAATGCATCTGTCTAAGTCAGATTTCAGTTCAAATAAAAAGTCATTCAGCTGGTTAACCTCTGATAGAGTCAACTCGGAGTGTATCCTTTCCTTGCGTTCAGGTCTAATGAATTGCAAGAAATGTCACAAAGGAAACACTGTAGCAGGTGCAGTTCTGGTGTGGATACTTAGTACCACTCTGGATGGTGTGTTGCCACAGGTGTTGCGCATCAAGTAAAGGACCAGCTTTTTCTGAAACAGTTGAGCTGATGAAAGCAGACTTACGTTCTTTGATCTTATTAGGTGCTGTTTCTGAAAAGAACACCCGGGTGTTCTTGGAGTGACAAGAGAAGCATGCAGGGGAGAAAACTGAGGGTTTTCTAAGGTCCTGGAATGAATGTCAGTGTGTTGTCTGTGTCCTGGAAGACCCGTACTTCTCTCTTGTGAAGTGCTAGGGGCACTTGGTAGTAAGCTATAGGGAAGGGAGATTTGTGTGCGTGCTCTCTGTGGAAATGGCAACCAGAGCCCTTGCAGTTCAAGGGCCTCAGGGAGAATTACAAACACAGCAGGTGAGGGATGCTCTGCTCCCCACGCACTGCAGTCACAGCTGGTCAAGGTGTTATGCTGCTTATATCTGCTTTATTGCCTGAGCTGCATCAGCAATTAATTTCTCATGAACGAAAGTGTTTATCCATCTTCTCCATGTATTATTTCTGAGAGTTCTTGGAACACAAATGTTGGTACGTGCCCTCGGTGGCTCACCAAAATTAACTTCATTATTAAAATGAGCAATTAGGTAGAATAAAGTAACAACAGTGAGTAGTGAAGTTCTTTCTGTTGTGCCAGGTGCATCAAGTTATAAATCTACCTCAGTGTTTCCTGCAGTTTTTGTGAGTGATGGAAACTGTTGCCTGCCTCTGCCACTTAGGAGCTTATGGTTAAGCATGGAGCTTTAACAGCCTGACTGAAATAATAATTGCCAAAGCACATGTGTGCCATCTCTCTAGATTTAAATTAATACATGCTGGGCAATGAGAATTGAAAGCAGTCGTGTGTATAAGGGTGTGAGAGTTCTGGTGGACAAAAACCTGAATGTAAGCTGGTAGTGCATGCTTGCACATTGGTAAAAGCTGATCATATCCTGGTCTGCACCAGAAGAAGCGAGGCCAGCAGGGTGAGGGATGCAATTGTCTCCCTCTGCTTCATTCTCCTGAGACCCCATCTGAAATACTGGGTGCAGGCCTGGGGCCCCCAGCACAAGAAGGACATGGACCTGCTGGAGTGGGTCCAGAGAAAGCTAGAAGGATGATTAAAGGACTGGAGCACCTCTCCTAAAAAAAAAAAAAAAAAAAAAAAAAGGCTGAGGGAGCTGGGTTTATTTGGACCGTGGAAGAGAAAGCTCCAGAGAGACCTTCTGCTGTAGGAGGGAGACTCTTTATCAGGGAGTATACAGATGGAATAAGGGGAAACAGTTAAGTTAAACTAAAAGAGGGAAAATTTAGATGAGGTGTTTTAGGAGAACATTTTTTTACTTAGAGGGTGATGAGGCGCTGGCACAGGCTGCTAGAGCTGTGGATGGCCCTTCCTTAGGAAGGCTTAGGGCCAGGTTGGATGGGGCTTTGGACAACCTCATCTAGAGGGAGGTGTCCCTGACCATGCCAAGGGGAGTGGAACTAAATGCTCTTTAAAGGTCCTTCCAATCCTGACTATTCTATCATCCTGAGACTAAAAGTTAGGCTTCAAGAAGTGTCAGCTAACATAAAAATTCTCTTTCATGTTAGCAATGCTCTTTATCTATGTATGGAATTATCTTTGCAGTTTCTGCTTACAACTTTGTTTCTGAGGTGTGTATTTTGTGAGACAGTTCAGTTCTTAGTCTAGTATGGGTTAATGTGAGAGTCCTGTGAGCTAATTTCTTAGCATGTTTCAGTATGATGCCTGTGATAATGGAAAGAACAAATGAGCAGCGGCTAAAAGAAAGGATTAGACAAGAAGGGATTTAAAGAAACTTTGATACGAAACAAAATGTTCTTGTACTTGTAGCCAAAAATAGAAATGTTCTTAACTTCCTGGATAACACTGTGATATCTTTAATAAGAGTTTAAAAAAAAAAATGGGAATAGGTATATAAACAAGATTTTTCACAGGAGCTGAAGCTAAGCATACCAATAGTAACAAAGCAAAAGAACAATTTTTGAAAACTGGTTCCAGGGTTGTGGAGTGAGTATGAGTCACAAAGTTTGGTATAGTGCTTCTTTGTAAGTAGGATTTCAGAAGCACTGGAAAGGCCAGGCCATCTGTTTTACCTGATGTTGGCTCTTACAAACTTGGATCTGTGCTTTGTTAATTTTCAATTAGCTGCATGATACCAAAGTTGCAATTAATAATGATTTCTCATTGCCATTAGTGGACTTTAGTGAACTGTGGCAGTCTATCCTTGAATATAAGGTATAGTATGCAAGTGCTGATGATTGTTGTTAAGTAGCTCACAGTATACGCTACAGTTGCTGCTGATGAGGTGCCTGCTGAATTTTGGCCAGGAATCTTCCCTGGGAGCTAAGACCAGTAGAGGCAGGATTTGGCATTGGCCCACTTCACTGTTTGTTTGCTTATTCTAATTTAAACAAAAGATGCACCATTACATAACTCTTGACATGATGAATGGCATTTTGACTCCTTAAAAACTGAAAGCAAATAGTGCTTCTGCTTATTCAATGCTGATGGTAAAATACGAAACAGATAGAGAAGGTTAGAGAAGCATACTTCAGGAAACAGCTTGATATTCTGGATGAGAAAAATTTACTTAGCAATACTGATTGTGATAACTTTTTGGGCTACAGTTTTTCCCCATTGGTCCTGTTAACTTTATACAGGAACCCAGGAGAGTATTGGTGCCAGTACTGGCAAGTTTTGAGAGGCCTTCTTAAACCTTTTATTTCACAGAACTCTATGAAGTTTCTGGCTGATCTATCCTTTTCTAGCTAAGCCTTTACTGAGAAATGCAGTGATTTTCCATAGCTACTTGAAAATAGCTGTGGGTAAAGTCACAAACTACTTTCACATTAGATTAAGGGTTTGACAAGGGTAGTGGGAACAAAGAAATTCCAAATTAAGTCTGCTCCACATTTAAACTTCCCTCTCCCAGCCCCCTATTGCACAATGGCAAACTTTTCTCATGCAAGCATGTTGTTGATAGACTTCCAAAGAGAATTCCAGCTAGCTGAGAGGTAGGATTAAATGGATTAAATAACCTCCTTGATTTTCAGTGAAAAGAAGTTCAGTTGAAGGCATGTATGAGTGCAAACTTAGATGATAGCAGACTAGCTTGTCCTTCTGAATAACCTCAGGTTCCCTTGCAAATTAGCTTTCCTTTTCTGGGTGAGGATGTGTGTGTTGCCATGTCTGTGCAAGCAGACGTACATGAAGCATGCACTATAGCCACAGGTATTGCATGGATTTATCTACAGCCAGAGGCTGAGATGTAGGAAAGTAGTTGCACAGTAAGGCTACAGGGAATATCAAATGGTGACCAGCCTGCCCTCTGTGTCCACGTACTATGAAGCTGGTGTGCCCTGCTCAGTCAGCCCCAAGCTCCAGGAAAGCCTTCAGCCCATCAGCTGGGCATACACACCAGTGTTTTTGTTTCTCTTCCTTGGTACTCTCTACTTTGGTACTGCATGTTTTCCAAGTGCTAATTCTGCTTGTCAACACAGACACTTAATATGGGGGAAAAAAAAAAAAAATCCTTTTTTTCATTAAACTCTTCATGACATTCTTTTCCTTCCCTAAGAATTTATCAGGCATCAGTTTTGTATAAAATACACAGATATTTCTTAACTTACTCTTCTTTCTAATGAAAGACAATTTCCCTTCAGCCCTGCCTATCCTGTCTGCTTTCATTTTTCTGACCCTTAACAATTTGAAGCTCTGTTCCAAGGTCTGTTAGAGCTGACAACTTGATGTGTGGCAGATAACTACCGAGGCCATACCATGTATGTGTACAACATGACTCTGTAGCAAATGTATATTCTATCTCTAGCCATTTTGTGGCATTCTTTCTTTCTGTAGCTTATTTGGTAACTAGTTCAAGTGGCAGCAGTAGTGGTTTTTATCGTGTGTTACTAACTTTTTACCTATAGTCAGAAGTCCCATTCTAAGGTCTACTGATCTGCTTTAACCTACTGCTATGATGAGTTACATCTAAGAGTTGAAGAATAATGTATCCCATATCTCACTTAAGCATCCAGTCTAAGAAGTAATTTTGTACTGTGCACATGCTTTTGCCTTTAAAAGCCAATTTCTTGCTGCCTTTGATTTCTCTATTAATTTGGGAAGATGTGCCAAGTGTAGAATTTGTATCACATATGTTTCAAATTCAAATTAAATCCCTTTACCCCCCAAAAAAAGAATTTATATCAGAGGGGGGAAAAAAAAAGTAAAAAAAAAAAAAAAGTGGCTTGGTGACTTTATCGTGGCTGGATCTCATCCTGATTAAGGGCCAAATCTTTTTGGTACTGAAAGGAAGTAAAAGCAAGTATTAGGAACTTTCTCTGATTACTGATGGGGATAGCAGTGTTCTCTTTCTTAGACCTGCAAGGAAATGCTACAAAGAAGGCATTTATTCAGTCAGTTTAATTCTTATCTCTTTTCTGACTGCATTGCATCTTTTATTTTACCTTAACACTTGGGCTTGTGTCCCTCCCACTTAATTTTATTCACCCGAGACATGTCTTAAAAGCTTGGTGAATGATTACTTCCTGTATAGCAGCAGAGAAAAACAGCACATCCCAAGGCATGGCAACTGCCTAAGATTATCTCCTTTATACCATTTTCTTGCTCTCCTTTTTCTCTGTCTTCATAACTGTATAAGGTCAAGCTTTGCTTCTAGTTTGGTATAACAGATAAGAAATCTAAGTACCTAATATTAGTATCTACTTCCAACTAGAGCAGAGAAGAAAGGAGAAGACAACTTTGAAGTGAAAGTTAGCTGCTCAACTATAGAGGTACTTAAATTGCTCACCTAACAGAGATTTCTTTGAAAACTTCCCCTATTGTTGAAAACCTCCCCACAGTACTACATAGTTCATAACCTATGTAAAAGTCAACAAATGCTCAGAATGTGTTTGGAAGATTACTAATTTTCCTTGCTTTGTGTTTTTTACTTTATTTTTCCACCATAAAGCAGTGTAGAAGGAGCTTGTCAGGTTATGCCTTACATAATTGAGTTGTTATGCCAAGAGGCTATGCTGAAAGGTGTTATATCAGTGATTTTTTTTTTTTTCATCCCACTGTGCTTTGATCTCCTTCTATAAAGCAGAAGATCTAAAAGTGGAAACTTTTGAAGATGGTAAATAAATTTTTCTAATCCACTTTTCATAATCCTTATGAAAAACTATTCTTATCAGTCTAAAAAGATTTAGTGACTGTTGTCTCTAGAAAGCCTTATATTATCAGGATTACAAACTATGGAATTATTGTTATGAAATATTTTGCTAGCATGTTTTGTAATGTAGATAATATTTCAGAATAAATGGGTAAAGATGATTCATTGCTGGCCATGCTTTGTTGTATTTTCTCACCAAAATGAAGAGATGCAAAAGTGAGTATTCACTGTCCTTTTTTTAAGTTAATTGCCCTGCTTTAATTTCAGATTACTGAAATTAAGTGAAATAGTCGATGTAATACAAGTGTACTGATCCCTAACATTATATGGTGCTGAAACAAGTGGTAAAAGTTTTGGCTACATCTAGCCCATTATATGTAATGGGTCCATTGCAACAACAGGCAACATATACACAAGATACTACTTGCAGAATTTGAGGCAATCACATATAACGTTTATAGAAAGGAACAAGTATCAATACTTATCACTGCACAAAATTCACACTTCCGTAGTTGAGATGAAGTCAGTAAAGTTACTGCGGTTGCCCAGGATCTCATTTAGAAGAATCCTACCCATCGTATCTTCTGTTAGTTGAGATCTCCGTGTCTCTGGAAAACAGTGCTTACATTAAATTGTCAGCAATGCTTAGATTTGTAATGAGTGTGTATATATGCATGTCTGATTTTTTTTTTTTTCATTTCTTTGCAATAGCCTTGGGCCAGATTATGCTCTATGTTGATGGGATGAATGGAGTAATAAACCACAATGAAACCATCCAATGGCTGTACACACTTATTGGGTCAAAGGTAAGACACTGACCAAAATTTGTTTTATATGTTTTTGGATAATTTTAAATGCATTTAATTTGTATTATATATGCATTAGTGTTTTAACATTGTATGCTGGGTTCTAAATGAATCTGTAACTCACTGCCTACAAACTAGGGCATGCTGGGCTGTTATTTCTATTCCATCCTTTTCCTACTCTTTTATGCTGTTGGTTATGAAAGCAAAGGCACTGGGATCAAAGAATATCCTAGGTTGGAAGACACTCACAAGAATCATCGAGTCCAGCTCCTGGCTCCACTCAGGACCACCCAAACATCAAGTCCTATGTCTGGGAACATTGTCAGAATGCTCCTTGAACTCCGGTAGCTTGGGGTCTTGACCGCTGCCCTGGGGGGAGCTAGTTTTGGTGCAGACCCTTTCCCTAACCCCCTGGCACAGCTCCATGCCATTCCCTCGGCCCTGTCGCTGTCACACAGAGCAGAGCTCAGCGCTGCCCTCCGCTCCCTATGAGGAGCTGCAGCCGCCATCAGGCCTCCCCTCAGCAACTCTGCTCTGGGCTGAACTAGCAATGCCTTCATTACTGTCTGTATGCTGCCATCGCAGTTGACCATATTTTTGCTGTTGCAGTTAACAAGATATTTGCTGAATCTCTTTTTGAGTGTTCTCTTCCTTCCCTTTCCATTCTGTGAAGGCAAATCTTTTTCTGCAATTCAGCTGTTGCACACTGCTCTAATTTGCTAAGCACTGGGGAAGGCAAATTCAGAGTGGCTTCCTTCTTGTGCTTAAAGAGCCCTAGAAGACAAAATCTGGTACCTGCCCACAAAAGATTTTTTTTTGCTGGTCCTTGCATATGAGGAGGCAACAACTTAGCGCTATACCAGAGTATGTGCCACTTACCTGGAATAAAAGTTTATATAGTGTACAATCCACTTTTAAGGCTGTCAGTTTTGGAAGTTGAAAAGGAAACAGAATATAAATTCTGCTTACACTCCATCCTGAATAGTTGCAGTGTAGGTAAAGCCACAAATCTGCAGTCTATTGGCTCTCCATCTTTGCTTGAAGCAGATTCTATAGAGACACTGCTGCTTTTTCTCTTTCTCTCTTAGAAATAGCTTTCATAACAGAAAGTAAAAAAAATAAAATAAAATAAAATAAGACTCTGTGTCCCATGGGCTCCTTTAACCACTACAATTTTTTTCTATGGTATGCAAATTCCCCTGCTTCAGAAGATGAGAAAGCCAAAGAATAGATACTAAAGCATTAAGAGAATTGATTTATCTTGAGTTGACTGCTACAACAGGTAGATATGTAAAAGTAAGATAATAATTGCGGTTATCAAGCATCAGGCTTAACGAACATGATTAATGAGCAGTTCACATTTGAGAGAAGATGAGAAAATTTTCTCCACATAAAGTGTTTCACTGTTGGCTAGATGTTTCACTGGGCAGTTTGCCCTCTCAAAATAGGGAATGTTAGCCACAGTTGGAAAAGCAGTGCCAGAAGAGAGAAAAATGGATTTCTTGCTACGGATCCTCATTTTCTATGGGACAGATGAAAGAAACAAGTAAAGAAAAGAAAAGAATGGCCGTGGTATCCGCAATTAATTTTCAATCTCTAATGAACATAGTGGAAGAGAAATAACTGTATTTCTACCTGCAGAATAATTTCTGGCTGAATTTTCTTGACCAGAGTACTTTAACTCTCCAGTCCTTAAACTCCTTTCTCCCTCCCCCATGGTCAGCCCAAATGATTATCTTCATAGCCTGGCTCAGTGCCTGCAGCTAAGGAATGCAGGCAATGTGCTTTGAATAGTTTGGTTTCAGGTAGCATCAGAGTTGATTTTTCGTTATTGTTTGACTGTCTTGGAAAAGATCTAAGTCCATGTCTGTGTGCCAGAAGCTAATCAAAGGTATGACAGGCTTACTATCATAGTATGGTGTGATAGCTGCTTTAGGCTCTTTAAGATGTTTTTGGCTTTCTGCAAACAGCAAATCCATGGAATTTGCAACACACCTACAGCCTAATTTGTAGTCCTACTCTCCTGGTTCCTTCTCTGCAGAAAAGGAGGGGAAACATTTTTTAACGCTGCCGAACAAAAAGGAATAATAAAAGTGCCGATTAAGTATCAGGACAAATCCCTTTGAGAGGAAACAGGAGGCATGCAGTCATTCCGGTGCCACAGCTGCACCTGGACACATTGCTTCTTGCCCTCTCAAAAACTCTGATGAAGTTTAATAAACTCAGCAGTGGATGTGGTTGAATCTCTTCATTTCAGATTTTTTTCTGTCAAATTCTGTAGTTGTTTTTACACTTTGCTGTTATTTGCTCTTCTGAATTTGTGTAAGGCTACTGGCTCTGTCTCTCGTGCTCACTTAGGGTACAAGATGTTTGCATGTGCTTTTCCACCACAAGGGCGTGTTCAGCAAGGGACCTTAGGGCTTGTCCTGCTCAGCACTGTAACAGCCATAATTTTGGCACCGAGTGATACTTCTGTTCAGGGATGGGGAAAGGAAAAGGACTGAATCTTGAAATTAGTGAGAAAGAATGAGTATAAACAATTAACTGAAAGCTTGTCTAGACTGTCACCATTACATGCTAGATTATTAATTGCTCCGTTGCAGTTTTAAGTAGTTGCTTATATAGTTGGATTATTTGAAGGCACTGGTGACTTTGACACTGTAGTCTAAGCTTTTGGTGAGGTGGTTAAAATTCCGGTGGCATGACTGAATTAATGCTGCTGCCCTTACATTGGGTAAAAGGCATCAGACTGAGGAACTGAAAACAGGAAAAAAGATTATTCTTAGATTATTCATTTGGTAGTGGAGAAAGAGCCTCCTGTTTCAATTTGGCATTGCACAGGCATTAGATTGGAAATTTAAAGTTAGCAGTACCTTGAGTTTGCTACACTGTTTAAAGAGAAGAACATTATCAGCAAATCCCAGACTCTCAGGGCCTCTGCAGACCTTTACAAGACACCTGCATCCACGTGTGACCAAGCCAGTGGACTTTCATGGCCTTTCTGTGCATTGCTTTCCAGTCATCAGTGGCTAGTAGATCAGTGGTTTATCGCATCTACACTGTAATCCCACTTTAAATATAAATATCTACTGTTTTGTCATTATGTATGTTCATCAGTCTTTCCCCATTTAACAAAGCATTCAACTATGTGCTTAATTATATGTATATGGTTATGCTCTGTTTGTACCCACGGATCTTCAGTACATAACTGAAAAATAACAAAAATGTACAACTGTACTGCTACAGAAATGGACTATAACAGAACCAAATTACTGGTCATCTTAAATAAGATAGAAGTTGTGCATAAGGGAAGTATCTATGTCAACAAAGTTTACACTTGGTATTCGTTGATGGCATGGAAAGTTCATACAAGATAATACACTTCAAAATCAAATCAAAAGCACAAAAGTTGACTCAGTGTTAGCAGTGCTTTTGAAGTTGCTCCCTTCTTATTTTTTTTTTCAGTGATCTTGCCTTAAGTGACTGCATGCTGTAATACAGATTAAATCCAGATTAAAACTAACAACATTTGGGAATTTGTATTTTATCAGTTCCTTGTTTTTTTTTTTCTGCTGGCTGTATGCTGCTGCGGAAATTAGACTTAAATTTTTGTGTCAAATTGCAAGTCACATTTAGCCTGGTTGTAAAGTGACCTGAGGCTTTTGTTCACGCTGGCACCTTAGAGCCCTTTGGAGGTCTCTTGTGGATCACCTGCTGATATAGAATCTTGATTTGATGGTGGTAGGCAGGGCTGTTGTAAAGTTTCTTTTACCCAAAACAACGAACACCAGGTTAAAGATGTGTAAGTGCTAAGCTGTATTAAATCCTTGTAGTGTGTTTTTCATCTGTTAGCATATATGAGGTAATATGTATTATCTTTCATATGCATTGGTATTCACTCTGAACTGTTAATAGAAAGCATACAGTGCTGTATCATTGCCTTTCCTGGTCCAGTACTAGTTACTGAGTGTTTACAAAATGTACATATCTGAACAAAACATCTTGGAGAAAACCCAACCATTTATATCATCCAGTAGAGGAAGCAGAAGTTCCTTTGCATCTCAAACCTGAAAGCTTTTGCCACTTCACATTAATCTTTAAATCTATAAGATATTAAGCATTCCAAAACTTGAGTCTGGTTTCACCTTTTTTATTCCCTCACATTTTTGACTGCTACTGATAATGATTATTTTTTTCCCATTTGATGATCCAGGCTGTTCTAATTTTCCCTCAGGGGAGCTAAAGCCCCTTTTGGCATTGTTTTCTGTGGAAAGTAATCCATTTTCAAAGTGGTGCTGGGTAACTTCAGAAGTCTGGGAGGAATGCTAGGCCTAAGCTGACACAACAAGGTTGATTAAAGATTCCTATCTCACATCTTGTTCTAATTTTTTTTTTTTCTTCTGTCTGGGTCCTATATTGGAAGGTTAAATATGAATTTTAACTAGCGAGTTATTCCTGTGCTTTGTCTCAGTCTTTTGCTTTCCTTTGTATTGAAGCACTAATGTTATGAATATTTTACATATAATCCAATCCAAAAGCAGAAGAGAATGATTTCAAAGGAGAAGGAAGGAAAAAAAAAATGGTGTTCAAACAGGACATAGCTAGAGTGAATTTGTTGATTTCAGAATAAAATTTCTGTTTTCAAAAAAAGTTCAGCAGACCTTTTTCCAGTGAGGTTACAGTGACATGTTGAAACATCTACATGATGGGTCTGTCATTTCGTGAGAATTTTGTGAGGAATGATATTCGTAGTTGCACAGAACACTAAACCTAATTTTTCAAGTGAGTAATTTAAGGTGTGTAGAAGCAAATAGGTTAAGTACTTGATGAAATCAGTGTGTTTCACAAGCCTTTTACACGTGCACTCAACTCAAGCTGTAAGAATAGCAGAGAATATGATAGAGCTTGAACTCTTTTCCTCAGAAAGTTTGTCACCAAATCCTATACAGATGTACATTAAATTGGATCTACAGATCTATACTGTAACGTGATTTATAAACGTGGAGAAAATTAGAATTCAAAAAGAATTAAGAAATCTGAATGAGACTGAGTATACTAGTTTGATCATCATGGAAAAACAGAACGTTAAATTGACTCACCACAAAAGAGATTGGATGGTTCAATCTCCTGACGAGTTTCTTAAAAATGTGTTGTATTTGCATTTCTTGAATTTTTGATTATATATATTTTTAAATCATTGTGTATGCATGACCTGTTCTGAGTTAACATTGCTTGGAAGGTGAAATGGAATATGTATAATAATATGCCAGATTTTTTTAGCAGAAAGTAGTGCTGTATAATTTTCTTGAGCTTCATTCTTATTTTGTACGAATTGATCTAGAAAAACTGGCCTGCTAGAAAAATTAAGCATGCAGTAGAAAATGCACATGAAATTAATCAGTCAGTATATGAACTGTGCTGTCATCTTCTCAATCTACTGCCTTTATGGTTAATTAACTCATTTGCTGCCTCTTACAAGAGAGGCTTCATATACAGCTAGCTTATAAGCAGCACAGTTTGTGATGTTTCTTCAGTAAACCTGTAGTTTTGTTCTGTTTTTGAGCCTATTCCAGGCAGAAAAGCCCACTAGGTATTATTGTTTTGGGTACTCAAGCCACTTTCCTTCCTGGAAAGTAAGGCTCTCCTCTAAAGTAAGCATGGTCTCCCTTGTGCACTGTTCTGCACTCAAGACATTGAGATAAGTAAAGAGGTACAACTGCTTTGAGTTCAGTGAAATTGTTAACATCCATGTCTGTCTAGGAGCTGCTTCTTGCATTTAATCTGGTGTGTATTTAGGCATTGAACTATTGTCGTGAAAATGGTTGTGTGAGGGAGAAACAAAATCCTGACTTCATAAGAAATTAACTTTCCTATTTTCGGCCTTTGGAGGGCCTGAGCCAAATCTTACCAGACCAGAGGAAAGCTTGCCTCAACCTTTCACTCAGAATCTGAAACTGCACTGTTGCATGAACATAGTTTGTTTTGAATTGTATTTAATTAGTGCTTTGAAGATAGGGATCAAGATGTTGCAATAAACTTGGATTAGGATAAGCCAGCAAGTGCAGACTACATTATGTACTCATTGTGGTCTGTCCAACTTAGCAGGCAGACTAGTTCAAGTCCTCTGTGTTTTTTTTTTTACAAACTATACTCATAGATGATTTTTAAAGTCATCAAACATGGTTGTTAGCAGTAGGTGCAGTTCTGCAGCAGTAAGAACTTCAGCTCAGTCTGTTGCATTAATTTCTGCATGTTGGATGGATAAATGCCCATTTTTCTGTGTTCAGAGTGAATTGTAGATAAAGATAATGCTTAGGAAACACACGTCCCCCAACATCATGTCAGAGATCTTATTTCAACTCATTTGAAGTGGAGAATGAGAAAATATAATGATTATCTGTCAACAATGTGGCGAATGTTCAGGCTCAACTTCTCACTCCATCACATCTATTCAAGTATGTATGAGAAAATGTTCTGTTAGCAAGGAGTGCTATATTATATATATGTATAATATATTCACATATTTCTAGAAAATACCATGTATCTATACAGATGTACACATTTCTTGTTATAAATGAAAGGCATGAAGAAGAAAAAAGCAAGTGTAGTACTCAAATTAGGTAGGGGGTAAAAAGAAAAACGTAAAAATTAGTGTAAGCTTTTAGAATTGCATTGGTCTCTTTCACTAAGGTAGTTTAGATTCAGAGATAATTTGTGGGTGACTTATTGTGCCTCAGGTTCTAGTTTTAAATATATTCTATTAGCTAGTAGTATTTTTTAACAAGCACTAAGTCCAGCATTCATATGAAAGAGGGAGGTGCAGGTGGAAAGCTTGTTTGTATTGAGACATGTGAGTAAACAAAATGGAACCCACTTGTCTTTACAGCATGCCTGGAGCCACCAGTTTGAAAGATCGTTAACTATAAAATCAATTGCATCAGCAAGAAAAACAGTAAATTTTCAACTGTAAGTTGTCAGCTGGAAAAGAGTGAAGAAATACCAAATGGTTGCTACAAGGATAAAAAGCAGATGGAGATAGTTGTAATCCAAGTTTACAGTACGTGCCATCAGATGTAAGAAGTATGCTTCCCTGAAATACTTAAACATATCTAAACAAAGAAATCAGCTTGGCCTGCCTGTATAAAACATTGCTGTCATAATGCCAAAGCTGTTGGGAAAGCTAAGTTGTTGTTTTTCAGGTAGAAATATTGTTAGTCCAAAGCAGGATTTTAGTAAGCAGCATTTTAAGGAAATACATCATGTAATGAAAATGAGATAGGCCGCTGTGTTGTGCAGTGGCAGCACGGCCAAGAGCCATGGTGAATAGGGAATCAGGGTCTGTATCATGTGTGGCGGCAGGGAAGTATGCAACATCAGTGTGAAAAAATAAGAGAACAAAACATAATGAATAATGAGTACGTTTCCTTAAAGTGAAAAAGGCCAACATAAGGAAAAATAACTGGTATCCAGATTTATCCAATTTAACATGCTTTGGATCTTAATTAAGCATACTGAACCTTAGATACAGGTTTTATCTTTTCTGCCAGCAGAAAACACAGGTGAGTTTCAGTAGACTATACATACAGTTTTGTAGGAAAAAAGGAGATGGTCAATTTTCTGCATTCTTTGTGTACATTAATATGCTAGCTTTTATGATTGTTAGTAAGCATTGTGGTTAATTCTGATCTATTTCCTCCAGTCTGATAAAAGTAGGCAGGCTTTCCTTTTAATAGCAGAACTTTGGGTTTACCTTAGGTGTTAATTATAGTACCTTAAGATATTCACTTCATGGCAAGCATGGTTTAATTTATAAGATAGGTCCATTTTCTCACAGTTCATAATAAACTTTTGGAGACTCAAAGTTTGTTATCAAGATGCTTCTTCATGTTACTTCTGTTTTGCTGACTGTTGAATTTATGAGAGAAACTGCACTGTTGGGGCTATTGCTTTCTACAAGACTTCACAGAAATGCGAGCACAGTTTGTAAGGAAACAGCAGTAGAAATTCCACTGAAACTCAATTTGAATTTGTGGCTGTATGAGGATCCTCCAAATGTTAGGATTGAATTCCCTGCTTATTTTGTGTCTACTGAAGTGAGGTACATGGGATCCTTCTTTTTCTGTTGACCTGCATAACCTCTACTTTCAAACTTTTCTTCTGAATTGCCTGTCTTTCTGGAGCTAGAAAATCCAGTGAGAGAGAAACTGAGTTAGTCGATACAGCGTTATCTTCATATACTTCCTAATTTTCTTGTTTTCTTCTTAAATTATTATCTGTTCTGGTTGTCATATATGTAAAATACACTAGCGGAATCCTGCCTACGAGAAAAAAGGTGGTATGCAACATTTTTTACATCATCACCATAGAAGAGTGGTTTTCTTGTATCTTAGCCTAAAAGAATGACCCAGATATGGAAGGAGTCCATGACTGGGAGACATAGGCACAATCTGGATCTCAGGCACATTCTTGAACCAATCTCCAAATCCCTTTGTCCCTCAGTCTCTCATACGGAAAATTGGTGTTTGGATTTTACAGTCCAGAGGGAAGAACTTGAGGGAGCAAAGGGACATATTACACGTGTTGGAGACAGATACGCAGGTGGAAGTTGAACCTAATAGCAATTGTTACCTTATCTTTTTTTCTGGCATCTCTCAAAAATGCTTGTCATTCTTTATTTAGATTTATTCATTCTTTAAAGTAACTGCTACTAGCTGAAGATATCTAGACAACATGAAAAATATGTTCTACAAAAAAATGGAAATGATCAAAAATTAGTGATAGAACTAGAGGGAATGGATTCAAGCTGCGCCAGGGGAGATTCAGGCTGGACATTAGGAAATATTACTTCTCGGAAAGGGTGGTCAGGCACTGGAATGCACTGCCCAGGGAGGTGGTGGAGTCACCGACCATGGGAGTGTTCAGGAAACGTTTGGATGTTGTGTTGAGGAATATGGTTTAGCTGGGAAGTATTGGTAATGGTTGGACTAGATGATCTTCTAGGTCTTTTCCAACCTTGATAATTCTGTGATTCTCTGATTCTGTGAAAACATTTGTGATGTCTTTATATTCAACATATAATGCACCCCAAGAAACCTCTGAGTTGCAGCCAGCACAGGTCCCTAAAGTTATTGCACAAGGCTGTTGCCATAGGACTCATCATGCTTATCTCTTACATTTTAAGTTAGCCTCTATGGTTACGTGGCTGGTCCTTAGGAAGGAGGATGTCTGGTAAAACGTGTGGACTTCAATTACTTTTCATAAGATCAAGATCAAAAGAAAAGTTCTCTGCTGTGATTTTATTTTTTTCCCTCAGTCTTCGTGTAGTAGTTTATACCATATAAAGTCTTTTCAAAACAATTTCTAGCATACCAGCAGGTTCTCTAACTGGCTCCTGTGGCACAATGAAATGTTTCTCATCTGGACCTGCTGTGTACTTTCTTTCAATATTGTGATCCTCTTTGATCACAACAACTGGACAAAGGAGTTCAGATACTTTCTGATTTATCTCACACTCCCATCTCTGCTGTTTTCTTTCTTGAAGACTACTTTAATAAAAAATGTGTTTAATATAAAAATACTGTTAATACCTTAAGTAGTGTGATTGGTCCCCTTTTTGAATTACTTCTTTTCTTTAAAACACACAGTACTGCAGCAAATGTTAGGCTTGTTTCATTTCCAGCAGTGTGTAGCTTCATCTTTTAGTGATAAAATTAAAGCATCCTCTCTGGAAGGCTTTTTTTCCCACTTCCACTGTACTTAAAATTTAACTTTGTGGTTGTGCAGGCACCTTATTTTTATGATTTTGCATAGAAAGCAACTCTTCTCTAACTTACTGTTTGAATACTTCCCATTGGAATGTTGCATATTTACAGCTTTTTGTGCAGAATGTGAACAAAAGAGTAAAATGGGCTAAGAGTCCCCAGGTACTGGCATATGATGTTGCCTTAAAATGATTTATCCCTGGGTTTCTGTTCACTCTGTGAACAGAATTCCACTTCTTCAGACTTTCTTCTCTGTGTCTCTGGTAGTGGAACTTTAATGTGACTCTCAGTGATTTGCAAGCACTCAGGTCACTTCCTTTTTTGTCTTCCTCATTGTGGTCTGCATTCCCCATGTATAGACTCTCAGCCTTGGGTGTCTGTTGGGCTACTCATTCATGCATAGAGGAGCTGTAGAATCTTCTATATTAAGACTTCAGTGTGGCTGCTGGGGGAAAAACAGGGTAGAGCTTCTGAAGGTGAGGTTGCTTCCAGGTCCACCATTGCCTGATTATTTACTCAGATGACCATCTGTAAAACTGAATATCTGATAGCGTGATTGGTGCCAAAGTTCTGTAGATTCCTGATAACTTCAAAATTAATCGCTGCCCTGTACAATATCCATTCTGATTTTTTTGCCATTGCCTTCTGGCAGAGAAGAGACAAGTGAATGCCCAAGTTCTGTTTCTGCCAATGGAAGATCTAATTTTGGAGTAATGTACAAGACAGAAAATATCAGTTTACTAAGTAGTAACTACAGTATATTTCAAAGAAGATGCTGTTGTCATTTACTGTATTAGGTTTTGTGGAGGAATAGCAGGTACTCAGAAAACAGCTGAAGGAACTGGGTCATGGGACAAGGACAAAAAACTGAATGCAAATTTTACAACGCAAACATCATCTCCTCATGCAGTTAATAGTATGGTTACTCATTCAAGGAGTTATTCTGCTTTTCTTCCATTTTGCTTAAAAGCGTGAGTTAGGATAATTTGTCATCTTTGGCTAAACTTAAATTATAATACATGGCACAGATGTGGCAGACATCACCAAACAGATAAATAAGGATAGCAGTTTGCCTTTACCTACAGGTCATTAGCACAGCATGCTTTGACATGAGTAGTTCTATCCTAATTTGCATCACTTACAATATTGTGAATACTAGAGCACTGATAGAAATCCTGCCAGTTCTTAGTTCTAGAATGTGGATGGAGCCGAATGCAGCATCCTTTAAATTACATGTTCTTCCAGGAGGTTACCTTCTAAAGCTTTTGCAGTAGGTAGCCATTCCCTGTGGAAGTGAGAATTGGAAAACACTGCATCTGTTCTCATGTTGAAGGGGTAAAAAAAGAAAAACATCAGTGAGTACAGGAGGAAGAAAAAAGAGTTTCTAACTCTGTGTTAGAAAAGCCATCCCACAGCACCACCTAGCAGACATTGTTAGGTACAGATGGAGATGAATAGACTGAGGAAAAGTCTGATAGAATATGAAATTGATCAGATCTTGAGAGTGTGGTTTCAAACTACAGTTTTGCTTTATATTCTAGCTCAGGGCATTTATACAAGCTGAGGTTCTCTGTCATTCCCTCATGTAACTCTTAGCATCAGGTATTTGCAGCCTAATGCAGCTAGTTAATCTCCGTGCATATTCAGTGGAAGGGTTCTTCAGTTTTAGGTTTTGTTTTCAATCAGGACTTGTGATCTTTGGCACCAAGTATTTTTTTAAACACCAAACTTAATTGGAATGGTGGTATTATTAATTGTATTGCAGCTGGAGCTGCCCAGCATCCTGCTGAGGAATATTGAGAGTACAGATTTTGAAGAGCACTAGGAGCACAGCGTGGTCCCACCACTACAGCTCGGGAAAAAGTGTTAGAATAGTTAAGCTGCAGCTGCTGGCAGCCTCTGTTTTTAAGAGCATTGTCATAGAGGGAACCAGAACTTGAGCTTACTTTTGGACTGCAAAATATTAAGTATTTATTTGTGAAGTTGTAGCATATTTGAGCTTATCACATTTCTTGTAATACTTGATTACTTTTGCTCCTCTGGCTGCTTTGAATTGCATTTTGACCTTCATCATGCTCCCTAATGGAAAGGCCCACTTGTAGAGAACTAGCTAGGTTCTTCAAGGAAATATTCAAGGATGTGCTGATGCTCTTATGAATTCTGTTGCAGATACAGGTTACAGTAAATATGACTCAAGAATGGAAAGGAGTTGCAGGACTTTCATCTTGCAAAGCTTTTGAGTTTGGCATTATACATGAAGGCAGATCTGCTTTACTATTCAGAGGTAGTACAGAGAGATTTCTGGCATTAGTACTGAAATCCATTCCCTTCCAGGCTCTGAGATCTTATTTTCCTGGTTAAAACAGGGTACTGGCTATCAAGACTCTAAATTTACTCCATAGCATGGGGAAAGCTTTTTTATTATGATTATTATTATTCAGAGCCAGGAACTATGCAACTAAATCCATATGTGGACATGTAAAATATTCTGACTTTCAGATACTGTGAAACATTTTACTCCTATTAAAGGAAATGTGCCTATACAGTACCTAGGAAAATAGAGAAAGCTACTTTTTCAGGTACTTCTGTGATCACTGTGATAATACTTTTCATGCCCTTCACGCAGTTTTTCTCTTGTACCTCATTTATGAAACTATTTAGATGCTTAAGTAGATATTCTTTGTCAAGTGCTATGACAGCCTACTGTGAAATGTTTTCTAAAATTAGGAAAAAATAACACCAAAAGTAAAAGTTCAGTGTGATCTTATTACTCTTACTGAACTTGCATTAAAAAAAAAAATACTCTTCTGAGTTGAAAGGGTCAAATCTCAATTACGTTTCCTTTGGCTAAATACATAGGAACCATTCCCACCAGACATTACACAGCTACCACAGTGCACTTCAGTTTGGCTTTCTGAAATACAAAGGATCACGTTAGGCAGCAGTTTATTTTATTGCCTTTGTGAACTGCTGCCCTTCTTTAGGGCACTGTTGTATCTACTGATTTTGCCTGCAGTAACTCTTGACTTCAGAAGAAAGTGGAAGTAATTTGTTGTGGTTACTTCAGGAAAAAGAAAAGGTTAAGTGGTTTTATTTTACTGATTTTTTTTTTCTTCTTTTTTCTCTTTGGCTTTTCTGTCTCTACTGTGTCCAAAGAACTGAAACAACAGTCCCAAAATGATCTATGATGCAAGTCAAATCACTGCTGATTATGATCTCATACTGATGTGGTTCAGCTCTTTGAATGACTGTGGCAATTGTTTAGCTAAAAGTTACTCAAGTCCCAGATGCTAAATATTTCTCAGATACTACACCACAGATACATTTCATTCTGCCAATAGTGAAGCTAAAATGCATGTTAAGTAATGTCACTAGAAATGCCCAACTTTGTCCCAAGCAGTAGCTTCATCAAAGGTATTTCATTTTCAGGTTTATAGTAATCTGGGTTCCATGGCTCTGCCATCTGCTCCCCTTTCCTGGTCACTGCTGCTGAAAACATGTCAGTACCTTGGTAGCTACAGACTCCTAGCAATATCAACCCTTTTCATGTCAAAAGAAGGCAATTTAATTTCAGTCATCCCATTATATTTGCTGTTTGGGTATTTTTAGTTCTGTGTATTTGGCAAGAATTATCATCATGTGATTTATGGACATCTTAGACATCTCTGTGGGCATCTGAGTCTTAATGCATGTACTGCTTTGTAACACTAGAGTTAAATGATCATGTGACCTGGTGAAAGTAAAAAGCCTTATTGATCTTTTTTGGTACCCTGATGTCCATTTTGATATCTGTGTGTCGGGGAGGTGTTTATTGGGTGTGAGACTGAAAGATGGAAAGAAATTAATTTGAAGATGCCAGGAAGAAGGAAGGCTTTTATAATGATATCCGGAGGTCTCCATTTATTTCCTGGTGTTGTTGATACAGTTGTTATCATTTAATCAAATCCAATCACTCAAGGTAGTACTCACATATTTATCTCTCATACTTTGAAAAAAAAAAAAAAGAGAAGATCTTTTTTTATAAATTGTAACAAAGATGTTTGTTTTTAGTAACTAGAGGTGGAAGGATGGGCATGGTAATGAATCTGAGTGGGTGTGAGGGCTTAGCTGGAGAAGTGAGAAGAAGGAGGGTTGGGGCAGAGAAATTATATTATCTCCCTGTGTAGAAACCTCAGTACATCTGCTTTTTCTGAAGAGATCCTAATGATATTTCTCATTTTGTTTTTGGAAGTGGTGTGAGATTTACTTAATGAACTTAGAGTGCTTTTTAAGATTTCAAGTTTGTAGTACAGTATTGCAGTAATATTCTGCAAGTCTTGTTACTCTAGTTAGATACAAACTGAAATCGTGATGTCCCTGTCTGTGAAAAAATATCATGATAAATTTTCTTAATTAGTTTACAAATGCATGTATTAGCATTATATAGACGTATTGTAACACCAGCCAAAGCACTGCCCTGACTGTAAAATTCTTTTATTTTCAAATATGAGAAAACTAAGTTGCAGGAATGCAGCCTGAAGAACAGATGAGGTGAACCTTAGCATTATGCCTGGGAAAGCTGTGACAAATAGGTGGTGATTACTGGAAATATATGGCTGCTGTTGATATTTATCTATGCTCCTCAGAATTCAGCTTTATTCTTTAACTTTATTTGGAAAGTTGTGCAAAGGTAAATAAATGAGTCTGGTTTTGCAGTCTAAGCACTGCTTCTGGGTTCCTTTATGTACTGATAGTTCTCAGAAGGTTGAGAACAGAGAAAAGTCTTTAGTGCATACGTAAAGTGAAACACTATAGGTTTTAGTGTTCCAGTAATAAGTGGAATACATATCCTATCTCTTTATTAGTTATTCTTTCAAGTAGGGTTTGTGGTAGTTTTGTTCCATACCTTTATGTATGATACTTGTTCTTTCAACGATTTTATTGTTTCAGTAGTTCAAACATCTAGTATTTTGATTTTGAGGGTGCTTAAAAAGGATAACCCGTTAACAATTATTTGCTTAAGATAGCGTATTAATTAATTAAGTAGAGAGCATACTAAACATTGAAAACTTTGTTAATGCACTGTCTTTAACCACTTCCATATGTTATACACAGTTTATTTTCCCTTTGTGCTTTTCATTTTTTCTTTTTTTTTTTTTTTTTTAATGAAATATATTGTCTGTGAGATTGTACATGGTCAGTAAAGGACTGCCAACCATATCATTAAACTTACAGGGGTTTTCAGGTGAAGTTACTTAAACCCAACCATAGTTTTGGTATTTAATATAAGTACTTTTTAATGGAACTGTTGAAAGAACAAATTTCACGTGCATAAAACCACAGAATAATAATAGAGTAGTTTTTCACTGTACTTAGAGACTCAAATATTTTTTTCCCCTAGAGCCTTTGAACTCAACCTTGATGTTATTTAAACAGGACATCATCAAGGCCACTAACTAGCAAACTGTTTCATGAGCATTAGAATTAATGAAGCAAATTGTTATCCTTCTCCTTCCTCGGCTTTTCCTTCCCATCCCACACCCTCTTGATACTATTAATTCTGTTGCATGTCCTGTGCCCTTTCTCTGCCATTGGCAGGGAACGTACATGAAGATTAATCTTTTAGCTGGCTCCCCTTCAAAATGGCATGCTTTTGTCTGAAAAAATCATCAGCTTGGGGTCTTTTCTAATGTAGTTTGCAATTTACTTAGGAATGTAACTCAGCATTACTGGCAAGTATGACTGAATTCAGTGGGAAGATGCCATAGTTAGAGGGAAGAGTTTGTCTATTAATGGACAACGAAAGAGACAATACAGCTGCCTAAAGGAGCAAAGGTGAAAATGGAGTGTTCTTCATGATTATTGTGGATTTGTCTGGGTTCAATTTTGTAAGGAGACTGGGAGAAAGTACTTCAATATTTTCCTTATTCTGTGTTACCGCTGGCTTTGGTCATAGCTCCGAAGAGCCACACATTTTAATAGTGATGACTTTCACAGACAGGGACAGGGTCACCTCTAAATTCCACCTGAGCTGCTTTGTACATTGGAAGAAAGCTTCAGTTTGAAATGAGATGCTTTGCTGTAAAATTTCTCATGTTAAATATGTGGGAAATCCGAGGCTTGTGTCATCAAGTTCTCTTTAGCATCACCTACAATACAATTTGTACAAATCAGAGGTATAGTTATGATAGGAGATGCTGCAGTGATCTGGTAATGATTTGGTACAGATAATTGATGTGGAGCAAGTTACTTCCTTTAAATAGTTTCTAATCCCTAACAGAAATGATACAGCAGTGATTTCATCATAAGTCAAAAACCAGCATTTGTAATGAAAAATATTTCTGAAAATACACTAATCCAGCTATTTATTTGGAAGCTTAAAAAATGAAATAGTAAGCAATGTTTACATCTTTCACATGTCTCCTAATATTTTTCAGTGTTGAAGTATTTCCCAGAGATAAAATGTGGTGAATCACCATCTGCTTCATAGAGCTATGGTTTCATTTGAGTAATTGTAGATACCTTTCAGATTGTTAATTGCAAAGCATGAAGTAGCACACTGGTATCATCTTAGTATTTTTGAAGTAGTAACAGTTTGTTTAGTCTCTTTTCTTTTAAAAATTGATTTGCTTCTGTCTTGAGTACAGTGACCTTGTATTAATGTCAGATGCCTTCACAAAGTATAGTGGCACTCAACTGCATAATGGAAGCTAAGATAATATGATTTGAAGGGAATTTTGGAGAGAAGGAACAAAAAGAAAGTCCTGTCTGTTATTAAGCTCCTAAAAACACTTTTCCTCTCCTCATTTTTTTGGAACACAGCTAAGGAAATATCAGCTTGGCCCTGCCCAAGGAAAAGAAGTTGCTGAAATTGCCATTCTCCCAAACCTTTCCTGTTGCCAGAGGTTCAGCCCAAAGAACATCTGTTGAGGACAGCATAGTTCAAGGCTAGCCTCCTACATCAATGTAAAGAGATGATGGGAAGGCTTGGCATGCAATGTTTCTATCATTATAAAAAGAAAAAATTAATAATAATAATAATAATAATAAAAAGCAGATGCCAAATGACCATAATCCCGTGACCATATTTCTCTTACCTAGATGCACACACTTTTCGTGTAATCAGTGTAGCAGTACTTAGTGGTTAAACTTTAGTTTGCAAATTTATCTGTTATGTGGAATTCTAATTACTTGTAATTTCACATCTTATTTCTTACTTGGTATCAAAATATGAGTATCACTGTTCTATCTGTTGCTGAACAGATTATCAGTGTAATGTGGGATTCAAGATTATTTTTTATTCATTCTAATGTGTAGTTTTATTGAATAACATGGCTGATTCCTAAATACCACTTTTGTTTAAAATGTGAGATGTACTCTTTAGCTACTTTCTTTGTGACCTGTAGACCCGCACTATAGATCATGGCCTTGCAGTAACTTCGAAAAATTGACTTGTCAGTATGTTTCAAAATGCATCCTAAATTACATTAGGATGGCAGAAGGTACTTCATAGTTTAGATATATTTGGAATTCCTTATGTTTATTTTGTGTTTGTTTGGTTTTGTGTAGGACTGGTTTCATATGTGACCAGCAGAGGTTATATTATCAAATGAAAGAAATAGATTTCACTGGACAGTCTTACTCTATAATACCTAATTATACTTACTTACTCTATAATACCTAATGTAGAAATGCTAGAAAATCCTTGCTATGAGGTACGTGTTTGTAGAAGAAAAAACAGAAGAAAAATGCTTATTCCTTATCAAATGGTAATGCATTTCATGCTAGCGTGAGTTTTAACAAAATCTGCTTCTCATGTTACTGTAGTTTCTCTGAGTGTAGTGTTTTGTTCCTTATTTAAGGTAATATAATCACAGTCTTTACTGAAAAGGCAAGTCTAGATGTACTGATGATGTTCATTTGCCTGGAGTTCCCGAACACACCAGCATTTGGGGAGGGTTAATACAAACATAAGTATGTTGAAGCTTCACAATTTCAAGCAAGAATGAGGCATTCTGTTGTAAATCCTGTTCTGAAAACAGGGTGATGTTGCCATTTGATTCAAACCTTACTGCATTAGCCCCAGCGCCTATAACCAACTTCCTGGTTAGGGCCAAGAACTGCCAAGACACACAGATATGGTGAGCAGTAAAATGGCGTTTAATGTGTGGCGCAGTTTGCATATATACATGCCCTACTTCGTTTATGCCCCTTAAGCACGCATCATAAATCAATCACAAAGCAGGGGAGGTCCTGACCCGTCACGTACCAAAACCTCGCTATCGCCTAATACAACAATTTCCCATGAAATATTTTTGTTTTCTGTTTTGCAATAGAAAAAGCTAAAACTAAGAGAAACCAAACCCTTGTGGTTCAGAAATTTCTGAAAGGTTGAATGAGAAATACATTAAAAATTGGGAAACTCCTGGAAATGGTTCTGTGGTTTGGGCCTTTGACACAGAAATGTGATAACACCGTCTCAAGAGTCACCTGACAGTAGATTTTGATGCTGTAGTGACATGTCATCACCAGGTTCTGTCCTCTTCTCCTTTCTAGCTGAATATACATATAGTATATGTAGCTTTGAGATACTTCTGTCACTTTGTGTGTTTTTCTTGTAAAATTGTACGTGATCTTAGAAAAGCATTATTTCTGATAGTTTCATGGATGAGAAATTCACTTCCCCGTCTTACTAGAAAATCATCATTCCAAAAGGCAGGAGGGAGGAACACCCAAAAACCCTGTAGCATTTCCTTTCTCATTCCAAGTTCTGAAATGCTTAGCTTTTTTAAAATCAGCATGTATAAGATGATGTGATGATTGCTGTGTGAGAAATACAGTTACTTCATTCGTTCAGTACAAATGGCTTAATATAAGGTTAACTTTCACCTCCCAGATATTCTTTTAAAGCTCCCATCAGAGTTTCATGTATTCATCTGAAGGCGGTGTTGGCCTATAAAATAATGTTTTGGTTTGTTGTATGAATTGCTTGCTTCTGTGTACAGATTTTTTCATTTTTCCCTCTTCTGCTTCTGGACCATGATTGATTACATAAATAATCATTTCCAGGCATAAGACTTTTTTTTTTTTTTTTCTGTTGACCAGTCACTAATCATTACTTGCTCATCTCAATATTTTGTTGGTAAGCCAGATGAATTTCTTTTTAATGGTCTTCTTTTTCTCTATGTCAGAAATCTCACCACAGATAAATGGCAGATGCATGCCGCATATGTGATAGTTCACAGACCTTATAATCATTATCCAGTACATTTTAAAAGTTCTGAGAAATTTCATTTTAAGAATAGTAAATGCATGCATTTCCCTGCCATCTCTACTATTACATGGTCTACAGAGAAAAAAAAAAACTTAAATGAACTTTCTGAATTAAAAGATTGTTTAATTGATATTTTTTGAGCATCTGTCATCCACACTAATAGGATTTTCATCTTGCTGGAACTGAGAGTGGTAACAGGAAGAGAAGTAATGTTATCCCCGTTTATCTACAGAAGTAATATTATCCCCATTTTAGCTGGAATAAGTAAGGAACAGGGTCTTGACCAGCTAGTCAAATAGCAAATCATTGCTAATTCATAGAATCTATTCTAAACTGATAAACAAATTTCTGCACTGTCTGCACCTTCTGTCCTGAGCCTGCAAAGCACTTGGAGGTGCATTATTTAGGCAAGTTGAAAGTTGGAGAAAAATTTCCAGAATCTCAAAATGACATGTAGCATCATGTTAATATACAAGAACTGATGCTCTGCCAGTCCCCAAGCAGTGGCAGCCCATGACCGACTCTCAATTGTTTCCAAATTTTGTTTGCATGATGTCGTGCTGTATGGAATATCCCTTTGGCCAGTTTAGGTTAGCTGGCCTAATTTTGTCTCCTCCCAATTCCTTGCGCCCACATAGCCTTCATTTTGCAGTTGTCTTTCTTCTTCCTCATCTGTGCAGAGGATTTCAAGAATTTATGTTTGTCTGGGAGCAAGGGCAAAAGTATTCTGGATGTGCTTTTGACTTCCAGGGAAATTAAGCAACCAAATTATCTGCTAGAGTATGGGAAACTGCCACGAATTATGGACAGCTGATTCCAGAGCATTAGCAAAACAAGAATGCCCTATAGGTCATTAGAGGGAAGCCTTCTACTACCCTACTTCTATACTACCACTTAAAATCTTCTATTATAATATCAAGAATGGGAAACATGATAGAGGAATATCATTTTATGTTAAAATTTGCTTCTAAGGCTTTTCCTTTCAAAACATCGTAGTTGATATGTGTTTGGGAAGTAGTTTCAATTTTAAAACTACTGAGAGATTACAGCAAAGCAGTTGTGCCACAGCAGTACACTAAGAAACTCCACTGTTGCCACTACAATGATAAGAGTTACTGTAGCTCACACAGAAGTTCAGACTGTAGTGTTGCAGATGCTACTCTTGGCTAATTACATTAATTGGCTAATTTGGTAGAACATCTTGCTACACTTGCCTGCAAAAGGAACTCGAGATGTGTTACACCAAAATGTTTTCTGCAGCTTTTGTGCTTTTTCAATCCTGGAGCGTTGTGCATATAGTAGAATAATTTATGTTAATATGATCCCTGCTTCCAGGACCTCTTGGAGAACTCTCTCTTGCATTTGCAGAGCACACTGTCATCTAAAGAAAACATACTAAATTAAATTTCTCAGTCTTCTCTACCAAAGGTCAGGGAATGGAAAAATGTGTGGTATTTTCTGGTTGTATTGTAGTTGTCTACTTCTAGATCGACATTTTTGTCGTGGAATATTCTGAGAGGTATCATCAGTAGGTATAATGACATTGAGTTGAAACATGGGCTGTGGTTAGAAGACCTTACTGCTGCCATCTCTCTTCACTGCTTCATTCTGTTAAAGAAATACATGGGTGTGTTTGCACACAAGTAATTGAAACTAGACCATTACATTTAAAAACAATAATAGTATTTTAAAATAGTATGAAGAGAATTTTTCAAAAATAAAAGATAGGGAATGTAAATTGCATATTGCCTTAATATTCCTTCCATATGCATTTACTTGCTCCAGAGACATTCTAAATGAAGCTGTCCAAAGGTGTCAACTTAAAACTAGTTCTCTTTTGGCCTCCATTTGTTGAAAGGTCCAGAAAGGTCTTTCCTCCTCTTCTGAATAGATTGTAGTGTTGTCCTACTGTGAAACATGAAACTGAGTAGAACTGCACATGCAATTGGGACCCTCGCAGGCTTGTGAATCTTCACATCTCACAAGCAAGAAGGATTTTCTACTTTTGATGCACTTCTCACCAGCTGGTTTGGCACTTCTTACACTGCATGTTATTTCATTGTCATTTCTGCCTGCTTATATCTATTGGCAGGGTGAGTGCATTGCCTACTAGGCAGAGTCCATGTTGTGATTAGGCCTCAGGTCATTTGGACATAGTAAATAATTAATGAAAATTGAATGCCTGTTTCTCCTTTAAATTTGAATGGTGTAAATCCAAAGCAACTGCATAATCCTCAGTGAAATACTGAGTTTAATCAATTGTGTTTTAAATTTCTTCCTTTTCAAAAATATACCTAAATTTTTTTAATCTGATGTTAACAATTGTCACTTTTTTTTTAACCGGTGATTGATGGTTGGGACAAACCCTTCCATGAGACATTAATTTTGAAGTCTGCTGCAAAGTGTGTTTGGCCGGGCCTGTAACACATATGCAATTGTCTAAATGCAAAGAGATAAAAAGGAAAAGGAGTGCCAAACTCTACTGTATAACATAAAGCAAGACAGGAAAAATGTTTATAATTTTTCTTCTTCCCTTTACAATGCTGGCTACATTTTATCTTTAGCCAGAAGATGCTCGCATCATTTCCTGTCTCTAAATTGGCTTGCAAATGATACAAAAATGTAATATGGCTTTTTTTTTTTTCTAACTTTCTTAATAAGAGTTTTCATACGTCAGTGCTATAAAATTCAGAAATCCTGATTTAATTCCAGAATGGTTGAAATATTACTTTACTACGCCAGTGAATATCCATCTTGATCCAGTGAGCTTTCTTCTTCAACCAAGCAGTGTCATTTAGAGTGGAAATTTGGAATTAATCACAACAACCAACATTCATAAAGTGGTCATACCACGGTGTTGGTGTTTTGAGTTTTCTGGAGGAGGGTGTTGTTTTGAGCTAGCGAAGCATATTTCTTCCTCCCTTATTGCTCTTACATTTGGTCCTGATCAAACTAAGTGTGATTGCCCAGCGGATATTAATAGAAGAGGGGTTCTGCTGAAACGGATTCAGAAGTCTGTCATTGCAACTGAACAAGAGTCCAGTAGGTCCCAGAAATCATCTAAAAAACCTTCAGTAAGTTTTTGACAGCAATTCAAATGATTAGATGTGAAATAGGAAACTTATTTTTATTGCTCTCATTACTGTGCCATCTTGGGTACATTATGTAAAGTAAAATAATACCAAAAACTCTCATGATGTCAGAAATTAGAGCAAGAATGTCAGTGATTTGCTGTTCTTTTTTTCCTGTTAAATAATCTCCCTGTGATGAGATTTGCAGTTCTTCTATTTACAATGTAGTTGTTTACTACTGAAGTTATTGAAAAGATGTGTGCAGCAAACATATTTCGTAATTCACTTAGGAAGAAAGATTTAAAGATCTCCCACTTTGAAAGTCACAGTAATTAATCACAAATGGAAACTTTCTGAATACCTCGGGTGTTTTTTAAAGTTGTGAAACAGACATTCTCATTATTCAATGAAACTGCTGAAACACATCCCATTGTGATAACCAGCTCTTAAAGTGTCATCAGTGGCATGCATGTATTGCTACAGATAGATCAGGCCCACACAGTCATGAATGGATCCATTGCTTTGGATGTGATGTAACAAAATCAGAGATTCCACACAGATTTTGGCAACAAGTACCCCTGGTACAGGTCTTTAGAGACTTCTTGTTGCCATACTGGATAAATAAGTTTTCATTTTAGTGTGAGTGTGTAAGGCTCTGGAATCTTCTTTGCATCAGGGGATGACAGACTGTCAGATCTGGTCAACCAACTTTGATTGGCTGAACACTTCGTTTTCCAAGGACCAGTGCAGCTGCTCAATGATTGCCTACTGTTATTAAGAACTGTTTAACCAGTA
>JAPSGF010000023.1:6618906-6630596 GCA_035772895.1 Perdix hodgsoniae | reverse complement strand
TGAGCAGCTAGTAAGTTGCAGCATTGGAGTTTAGATGTTGTACAGTTTGGTTTAGGACTATAGTATTTTAGTGTTGTACATAGATTGATCCAAAAGTAATGCTGCATATTTGTTTCTATGGAAACCACAACAGCTACAAGAGCACTGTTTGATAGAGCAGATTCTAAACTACAAAATACTGTTGTTTTTTTGTTTTTTTGGGTTTTTTTTGTCATTGTCATCACTGTTAGCTATGCTTTTCATGCCAATGATGAACATAAAGCTTGCTTGCCATGCTCATAAAAATGTGAGCCACTGGCGGTGAGCCACTTTTTCACAGCTACTATGATGACATTGCTGCTGAAGCACACCACCCACCGCCTCACTGTGCTAACACTGTTTGGTCTCCATAAACATTCAGCAAGCATTGATGAATGTCATTGGGTGCCATTTTTCCCACGTGGAGGAAATCAGTGACACACCTTTGCTCTGTCTGCACTCCCAATGGCAACAGCATTAAATGGAATATTGGTGGGAAGTTTCAATCTCTACTGCTATACTATAAATATCTACCTTTAAAGTTGTGGGGGACATAATAAAACAAAATTAATTACTTCTGGAGCAGGCTGTGTACTTGCCCATGGTGTCCAGAACACAATGGAGGTCTAAAAGTATCCACAGTTTTCTCGAAAGCCATTGTCTACTGACCAGGAAACAAGTGTCCTGACCAGTGTATTTTAAATGCAGTTTTATTCAAAGCCAGTGGCCTTGTGGACTACCTTTTCACACTGTGTGCCTTCACTTATATCCACCTCTGTTTCCTAGAGCTAACTGTTTTGTGAGGAGCTGGAAAAGCCCTGAAAATCTGCAGTTTGAGTAAGCAAACTTAATGTTCTTCTACTAGCAAAACAGCAAGAGAAACAAAGCTTCTCTAATCACTCTTTTTTTGCCAGGACTGCTTCTGGATGACATTACTTTAGTTGTGCTGTCATCTGCAAACTTAGTAAGAGCAGGAAGCTAACACCTGAAGACTGCACTCCAGCAGCCACGAGACCCCAGCTGTAGGCAGTACTGGGCTGCCCTGAGGCCCGGTGGGTCTGGCGGGGGCTGGCTGCTTGTTACAGCCTCTGCAGTGGTGAGCAACCAGGAGTTAGAGCAAAAACAATGCAGAAGTTCCTTCTCTTACTTTCTGGAAGAGAAAGAGGTTTGCAAAAAAATTGATGTAAGACCACTATGTCCCACTGGTTTCTCTGCAATAGACACATGGAGTATTGGTGTATAAACCATTTGGTCAAGGCATGAGATTTTAAGGGCCTTTGTAAGCATTATCCAATAGTAGGATTTCCTTTCTAGGGGAAAGATCCTGTGGAGATTTGTATGCAGCTGCGTATCTGGAAAGAATGCTATTGCAAGAATTATTTACAGTAATCTGGTAATTCCTACGTTAGGAAGTATTTTTACAAAACAAGTGTCTGTTAAGCATTTAACTTGAATGTTAGGGGACACATGGTAGTTAAACAGAAAGACTATGGCATTAGCATGCCAGGGAAATGCGTAAGTGTCCTGTGTGATTTTGGGGAAGCAATATGTTGGTGTATCAGTGGTGTGTTTACAGCATGGAATTACACTGTGTATCAGAGGATTTCAGTTTCCTTTAATTGGGATAGTTTATGTATCACTGAAGACTTCAGCAGAACTGTAAATCAGACTACGCAAGACTCTTAAAGGACCTGGGTGTTAAAGTTTGTCATCTGGCTGTCAGCTTGGAAGTATCTGATGCAGTGATTCATCAAGACTGAAACAACCTAAGTTCAACAACAGAAGATTTTGTATTGCTAGCAGTATCTTCAGTTCATGAAGCTCAATTTTGCATGAGAAACTTGAGAAACTAAGGAAATACCTGGGTCATTTGTTCACAATAAATTCCATATTTATAGCAGTAAGCAGCAAGCTGCATTTTAGCTCATTAACTTAAATTGAGCAGTACTACATCTCTCTGAGTAGCAAAATGAACACAGGAGCTTGAGCCTATGCCTGTTGCACTTGCAGTCTATTTTAGCATAAACACATTTGCTGTCTGTGAGTCTAAAAACAATTAATAGTGATTCCTTGCCTCTTAGGAGAGTTGTTTTGTGTGTAATTGGAAAAAACAACGTGAAAATGAGAATGATTTAGTACTGATAGAAGCTTTATATATACAACCCTGAAACAGTCGGCAATGCAGGATAATTGCTTTTCCTTCTCTTGTGGGTGAGGCATTTTAATGACAAGTTGGTTTTGTTTCAGTCATCCTACCGGCTTAACATAATAAGACAAAAATGGGGATTTTCTGGAGACTGCCTTATCTTTACATGACTGCATGTATATCTGTTGGTGGCAAAGGACAGTAATGATCACGTTAATATAATAATATTATTAAACCTCTCACAAGCTGTTAGATAGATTTGTTGCAATGCAATACAGCTCAGAAATGCTATAAACTTACTGTTACCTGTTCTTGTACGAGCTGATTCAATCACAGTGGATTGGGAATTGTATTTCTGAGACCAATGATGTATCATTTTTAGTTTGTCTTTAAATCCATGATGTGGAATGAGAATATAAGAGATGTGACTGAGAATTGTTTCTCTGAGTAATATTGTGCTCAACTGGGCATGCAGAGCCCTGTCTATTAAGAAGTCCTCTTTTTTCATGTTTTCTTTTATTGAGTACTCCTTTACATATATATATATATATTTTTTTTTTTTTTGCATACCTGATCATGCTGTGCACATACCTGAAATTTTTTACTTACTTAGCAGTTAGAAAATTATGTAATAGTCACATGTCCTGTTTGGAAATGTGAGATCTGTAAGGAGATCGATAGAGCTTGGCTGTTGGTTTCTAGTTGGAAACGTACAAATAAAGTTCGAAACTGTGCTGTCAGGGTGCTCAGTTCAAGTAAATCACATATTCTGTGATAGGGAGGGATAGTCTGAGGCTAAAGACACTTAGAATCCATGCGGAGAAAATCATCCTGTCATGAAGGAATAAATGTGTTGAGAAACAGCAATATATATTTATTTATAGTTGACTATTTAACTATAGTTGACTAGTTGCGTATGTGTTACTATCAGATCTGGATTGCTCTGCTTGTCTTGCTCAGTGTCATGTAGAACATCTGGAAATGCTGTGTTTTGCTGAATGACAAGTCGTGCTCTTTTTTGCAGTTCCGTCTGGTGGTAAAGACAGCACTGAAGCTGCTGCTGGTGTTTGTGGAGTACACTGAATCCAATGCACCACTTTTAATCCAGGCAGTATCTACAGTTGATGAAAAGAGAGGTGAGTAGCCTTATTTGGGAGGTGCAAATACCCAGCACCATTGAGGTCATGTGGCATTTTGTCATTGCTGCAGTGTTGCTGTTGTGATGCCTGCCTTATGTTCTATTCACTTGATTGCTGAATTAGAAGTGTATTTTGAATGTTCATACAATTTAAGATTGTTTTGAGGACTGAATTACAATGGAAAAGTGAGGAGGGAAAAGCTGAAGAGTGATGCTGCTTCCAATACACCGTAGTCATTGCGTCCCCTTCCCTGCACCCGCAGGCAGTGTAAGCCCCATTGCATATCCTGACCTTGGAGGCTCCTCTGGGCCAGACCATCTTTGCACTTCCTTCTGAGAAGAAGCAGTTTGATTTAGAAGAGAAAATGATATCTAATCGGTGTAATCCCTTTGAAGACAAAGACGAGGTCAGTAATAGTACAGGCTTTATAGTAAAAGCAAAACCATCTGTTGTTACATTAAAATAAAGCCCTTGAGCAAATATTATACTATGAAATCTGTTACCCTTCAGGCTCATGAGGAAGACTTGAATATGCATACTGCATTTCTTATAAATAAATAGAACAAAAATGTTTTTTTCTTATTCTTCCCACAAAGCTATTGCTAAGCTCTGAGGGCACTCTCTTGATGCAAAACATTCCTTTGCCTCAAGGAGAGTTTTTGAGGTTGGGAGCACCATTGTTGCGGTCTCAAACACATGGAGGTTTAAAGCAGCATTCTCTCAGAGGTGCATGCTGCCTCCATGCTGAACTTGTTTGAGCAACTTGATATGGTAAAAGTGAAACAAAAAGTTGGGGGATGGGCAGAATAGAAGAAAATAGCCAGATTTTGCTTTTAACTATATAGTATGTGGAAAAGAGAATAAAAACAAAAATTGTTTCCTATGGTAGGGGAGTAGGCAAGGGTAGTTCAGAATCAGTGTAACACTTTAAATGGTGTACTTTTCAGGTTGGCTTTCAGTTTTGAATTAAACTAATAAACCTTACGATTACATAAGCATAAAGGCAATTACAGTATTCATGTAATTGTAACTTCTGTTATATGTTTTTACAGCCATTTGTAGTATTTCCTCCTCTCTCTAAACTCCCTAGTATACTCAACATGTTCATATTACCATCTGTTCGCATGCAAGCAAAGCTCTTTAAAGAAGGAGAAAGTAGGACCCTGAACTACCATGTGCTGTTCACTCCCTTCTGTATTTTAGGAAAAGTTTGATATGGACCTAAGATGTGAATGAAGTCATGCATACAGTTCAGTGGTTGATATTAGGAGTATGGGAGGCTTTAAGGGAAAGCTAGAAAAGGGATTTTTTTCTTCTTTATTTAGTTCTTTTTTTGGGGTCATCGGTGGAATAGTTCTCTACTTTAAGCTGTGGAAGTTTTGTATTTTAAATTTCATTTATAAATCAGTGTCTTATAACTGAAGAGTACCTGCCTTAAATGACTGATTTAATGGAGTAGAAATAAAAAGGAAGAAAAGTGATGTGCGTTTTCTCGAAACATTGTCATAAATCTTGCAGGTATATATAATTAAGTTTACCACTGCTTTGAAAAAAGTCCAGTATTTCATGTAATACAAGGTGATGAGATATGATATAATTCCTCACCATGTGTACCACACATGATTAACATAAAGAACCCCATAATAACTCAGCTTTGTTTCAAAGTGATCCCATCTGTGGTTTCTATGCAAGAATACATGCATATACAACCTGAAGTACAAAGATCCAAGGAAGTGCCTGGTGTACTCTCAGGTACAAACAGATTATTAGTGAGTAACAGCATGGTCCTCATGATATGGGACATAGCTTTTTGTTATTCTTCCATCTAGATTTCTCCCCTCAACTTCTTATCATTTTGTAACCAAAGTGGAATTTGATCTCTTTTAAATTTAAGCACATCAGAACTGTATGGGATCTGGAAAATGGAGCTGGCATTGCACTGTGCTTGCGGTCTGGAGCTGCTTTATCATAAGCTTTTATTTGCACAGAGATTGAAGTGTTGTGGCTGAACTGGATTCTGTAGCATTCTGTTTGTAAATTACATTTCTACTACCTGACTTCTTATTGAATTATTTATAAATGACCTGCATTATCAGTTCTTTACTTTTTTTTCCAATTCATACACAAATAACTAATACTTATCCTGTAGCTATGACAGCAGGCCATATGTTCATACATACTTAAATAGAGAGCAGTAAAAGATGTTGAGGTCTTTCCAGCCTATGGCAACTAGACAGCGTGCATGTTGGTAGTCCTCATGCATGGTTCCTGCCTGATGTGAAGTTTTCCATGTGTTATACATTGTTTATGTCCTGTGTAGTAGTGATGTCAGAATTTTGTGAAAGGCATGAATGATGGCCTTAAGCTAGTCCTTTTTTTTTCTTTTTTTTTTTTTTTTGGCAATTCAAATGAAAAAACATTTCAAGGTGAAACTGGGAAAAGACTGAGACTTAAAACAATGGACAGCTTTGTTCAATATACTTTATTCATTTAATATATGCTAATTATTGCAACCCCACTGTTATCCATGTGTTGATGGACCATCAGAATGTTCAGAATGATGTGGTAGCATCACGGTTGAGGCTTCAGTCTTCCTGACAGAGTAGATACTAGTGAGAAACTTGTAAAACTTGGTTGAGCAATTTTCATTTTACCCAGTAGAAGGCAGGAGAACACATGGAAAACTCAAGCTTTACTGTTTTACTTTACTGAGCCTGTTTCATCTCTTCTATCAATTTTAGCACAAGTCCTTTCTGGAGGTTGTAACCCTATCTGAACATCACAGTCTGCTCTCATAAGAAGAGCTTAGATGCTACACCATCATGCTTTTATGTCAACATAAAATCATAGAATCACAGAATCATTAAGATTGGAATAGACCTCTAAAATTATCTAATGAAATTGTCCACCTACCACCACTATCAAGTGATAAAGTAAAAGGCTGTAAAATAAGTGTTTTTTGACAATTGGCATGCAAAAATTGTTTCTTTTTTTTAAAAAAATAAATTCAATAACATATAAATATCACATGCATTTACTGTCTTTTTTTTAACTAGAACTATATATTTTTTAAGTATGTCAGTAGTAAAAGGAAGACTAAGGAAAACATGGGCTCGCTGCTGAGTGAGGTGGGTTTCCCGGTAATGGAGGACACTGAGAAGGCAAAGTTAACAGCATGCCTTCTTTGTTTTGATCTTTACTGCTCATACTACCCTTCGTGAATCACAGACCCTGCAGATAAGAAAGTGTGAGTCTGGAGAAGGAAGACTTCTCCTTGATCAAGGATCAGATCAGAGAATATCTAGGCCAATTCAGCATACACAAATCCATGGGCCCTTACAGGATGCACCTGCAAATGCTGAAGGAGCTGGCAGAAGTGATTGCCATGGTACTGTCTATCACCTTTGAAAGACCATGGAGAATGGGAGAGGTGCCTGACGACTGGAGAAGAGCCATGATGCTCCAGTCTTCAAAAAAGGGTAAGAAGGAAGAACTGGGAAACTACAGGCCAGTCGGCCCCACCTCTGTCCCTGGAAAGGTGATGGAACAGTTTATTCTGCATGTCATCTCCAAGCAAGTGGAAGAGAGGAAGAAGATTATCAGGAGTAGTCAACGTTAGTTCACCAAGAATTTTCTATAATTTGTTATATTCTGATTACACACATAATGTCAAGTTGTAGCTTTTAGCCTTTTGCTTCTTTCCTCAAAAGTTCCTCTCAATCTATGATCGTTTATATATTTTATAGATCTCCTTCTAAATTAGCACACCATGTTTCTCACGTGTCTTGTATGAGCCTCACTGTTTTAGTATAGCAACACATGACCTTAGAAAAATCATCAATTTTCTTATTGCATGATTTTCCAAGGTATTTTTTACATAGCCTTTCTGTGAAGGTGAACAGATATTTTTTTTTCAGAACCATCTTATCACAAAAAAATACACTGTCTTGGAAGTTAATTTTTTTCATGTGTACTCCAAGCTACAGTCTCAAGTTGAAGTCGTAACTCTCCAGAAACTACATATGTGGAAATCCAAACTTCAGGCCATGTGAGTGGATGAAAGAAGATGCTTGCTGTAGATCTGCCCGTATCTCATGTTATCAGGATCATAGGTTGGAAAGTGTGGACTCTGATTAGTGTAAGAAGCAAGAAATATTAAACCAAGTATAGTGGTGCAGTAAGTTTGTGGTGAAGCTTTCAGACCAGAACTGCCTCATCCCCATATTGATGGACAGCCTTATGTTTAATCTGGTACCAATTGGCTCTGTCAGTCGTTGTACAGCCTGTTGTTGATATCAGCTGGAAAATAAAGTGAATTTCAGTTCAAAAGGATTTCTAATTTAAGGCTAGAAGTTAAGGTTAGTAATTCAAAGGATGGATGAACCGATACCGTACTTGCTTGCTAGTAAATTTTTTCATATTGTGGTCAGAAACAGAAAAGCAGCATGGGTAGAAAAAAGCTTTGTCATCTTTGCATGGAAACAGCAAGGCAAGTAAATACTCTGTTATGATAATGGAGAAGTATACAGCCATACAGGTAAAAAGCTCAAATGTCAGGATGTTGTCTTTAGAAAACAGATTAGGATTTGTTTTACTATGAATAAAATTTGTCTGCCAAACAACAGTTTGTCTGCTTTCCCTGGAAGAACTCTCCCTGAAAAATTCAGTGTGGACTAAGTAATTAATTTTTCATATTGCTGGCAACTGACTTTTGTCCAAATAACATTGTTATAGATCAGTCTTGGATAGTATTGCCATTTTGTTTCTCTTTCTTATTTTCTTCCATTTTTATTTTTCACTAGAAACCACAGGAAAACATTTTTGTAGTAAGGATATAATTCCTGCTGATCATATATCATTTGTGAGCCAAGTGAATTTGTTCCACATGTCTTTTGAACGTGCACAAAATGTCTGGTAATATAGAGAATCTGGTAAAGAGATGTCTAGTATTATTCTCATTACAGCAGTATGTGGGAATTAGTACAGTAATGCACATAAATACTTTCTGAGAGATGAGAGTTAATTCCCCCTCTGATTTTCCTTCAGATAAAGAAGCTCTGCTTTATTATTCAGTAGTGAAGATCAGAGAATGTCTGAAAAGAGTGGAAAAAGAAAAGAGGAGAAATGTTACCTGTGTTCATTAACAGACAGTTTTTTACACAGTGCTCTGCCATTGCTTTGGAAGTGGAGATGTTTGGTTTGTAGAGATTTGATGTCTGTGCAGAAGGACATATCTGTATGTATGCACAACACCAGCATAAATAAGCATTAGCTATGATTACTGTGAGAGCAGTGCAGTGATTTAACCTCTACATTGCTGATCAATCAGCAACAGGTTTTGGGATGAAACAGTTCCTTTTTACTGTCTGCTTGTGCTCAAGCTATTGTCATTATAATTTTGGGGGTATGTGATCTGTTAGAATACTCTGCATTTCTCTCTGTACTCAAGACTGTTGCGGTTCTGCTTGTGTAGCTAATAGAGCATTACTGAGTTAGAGCTAGTTTTCTGATTTCTCCTTTTTTCTCACCTTTAACTTCACTCCAAACAAAAGAACTTGTTTGTGATCTTTCATTATTTACTAGATAAAATAACTATGTTTTTTTCTTTAGTAAATTTTGCTATCTGCCTTTTAGCCAAATAAAATAGAATTGTTTACAAGGTACTTTTCGCATAGGACTTGGCATTTATCTTGGCATCTTCTTGGCATTTACTGCCTGACTTATTTGGTACAGTCACTTAGTAAAGCCACTTGAGTTTTTGTCTTTCTCTGTCTCACTGTTTTGTTAACAGGACTTATCTTAATGCAGTATAACTCAGTAATACCACTAGGAATGTAAGCAACAAACTCACTGAAAGAGTGGCATATAGATTTTTGTGTAAGACTTATCTAATCCTATGGGAACTTATGATAGGTGTAGTGGAATTCCTCCCACACGATTTTTAGAAGTCCACTTCAATTGAGTGGGCTAAAAAAACTTCTGTCATTGTCAAGGAAGATATACTGGTACCTCTGGGAAAAGTCCACCTAAGATTTTAGAGGAGTCTACCTTAGGATGCACTACAGCTGTCATTGATTTTATTCTGTTCTCCATGAATTAAAGAAGACTGTAGAAAAAGCAGGAGATAACATAATCCAGTTGATCTTCCACTTTGATACATCATTCCAACCTGTGCTGCCTCTTGGATCAATGTTGCTGCAACACCTTTCTATTTTGGTCACCCTTACCAATGTTTTCTGCTTTACATGTAGGAGCCAAGCCTTGGGCCAACATCATGGAGATCCTGGAGGAGAAAGATGGGGTTGATACTGAACTACTGGTTTATGCAATGACTTTGGTTAACAAGGTTTGTTTCCTTCTTAACTGTAACTCATAGTAATAATATTAGTATTTCTGTTGCATATTGCCAGTCTATGAGAATATACATCAATGACCTGTCCCAGAGAAGTTGTAGGATCAGCTATAATCAATACAGTCATATTACTTATGTTGCAGACCTGTTGAAGCTGCAGCTAGGAGTGGAATTGCTGTTCTCCTAGTTGTTGTGCATAAATGTATTATGACATGATTCTTCTCCCAGAGCTGGCACTATAGAGCAAAACAGAATCCAACAAACTAGCTCAACAAATTACCTGGGAAATAATGAAAGCAAGAACTTTGTGAAAAGATCGCGTGTTCACAAAGGCTTGTGTTGTGCACAATTTTCCAGTTCCAGATCATTTAAATTATTTTTTTACTGTGAACCAAATACAGTAAATGAAACAAGCGTGAGAGCTTGTAAGAGTGTTTCCACTTTATAAAAGGAAGTATAAACATGCTTTGATTTTTTTTTTCTTCTTTTTTCTTTATGTCTTCTGGTGCCCCTTACAGTAGTTTCACAGTAAAATCAAACTTCTGAACTATGAGAACATAGAAAGGCCCATAAAAGCTAGAGGATTATTACTGTCAATGCCTTAAAAATTAGTGTTAGTCCTAAAATTCTAAACAAATCTTTGGGTAACTAAAATCAAAAGCAAATCTTTCAAAGAACACAGAGTCTGCATAGTACTAGAGAATTAAGGTAATTTTCTGTTCTGTTATTATACTTAATAAGCTGCAGAGCTACAGAATATTATTATTATTTGTTATATTTATCTAAAGATCCAGAGTTTGCTAGTGGAGATCATAGAACAAGTTGCCAACTTTCTGTGTTCATGGTTGCATGGTTGGAGACGTGGGTTGTTTTATAGTTTGGGGTCTTTATAATTAAAATGGTTTCTTAATGTTTGGTGTTGTCCATTCAAAGTACCTGAGAAGGCCTGACCTGATGACATCTCTGTTGTCACTGTCTTTTTACTTACAGCTACTCTTGCACCTGCTTTCACAGTAGTAAAGATCCTCCTAGACTTTAAAAGAATATTTCACTGAATTGATTTTTCTGAAAGGCCTCACCTGCTTGTTAAGCGTATGTCTTTAGCTGCTATTAAAGCTGAGGCAACTCATTTTAATGTTTCTGTTTTATGTCTCATTATGTAGTATACTGATTTCTCTTATTGAGTTAGTTTTCTCTCTTTCTCTCTCTCTTTTTTTTTTTTGTTTTTGGGTGTGTTAACTAAGCATCTAACCTCAACAGTTATTTTCTATGCATGGTATAGTTGATTCTGTGGTCTGACTTTTACATTTAAAGCTATTTTTAGGAGGGGGTAGTTCTTTAAAAGCAAACAAAAAGAAAAAGCATCTCACAGTCAAAGGAGTTATGAAGATCAAGGAACAGAGGAATCCCACAGTGCCACACTTATAATTATGATCTGGCCTATGGACAGCTTTATGATGTTTTTAATGGGATTTTTTTTCATGATTATAGAGAAAACAGCAAGCAACATGGCACAGTTGTAATTTTTTTTCCCTGCAGAGAATACAAAGAAGGCTCAGATGCTTTCAGCTTCTCCAGGAGAGGACCTGAAAAAGTTTTTGGTGCAGGCAGAAACCTCATGAAAAGTTTGTCTTAAGGAAGCATGCTTCTGCACCTTTTTCTTTTTCCATGTATATACATTTACAGACTGCTTTCCTTCCTGCTCAGAAACTGACAGGAGAACTACTTCAGTCCTTTTATCCTTCCTCTCAGTTTGTTGATGCATAATCAATTTAGTTATGCTCACATTTCAACAAATTTCTCCTAATTATGGAAGATTTAGACATTAATACATTTCTGAAATGAAATTAATCCCAATACACTCACTTCAGGTTCTGTATAGCTCTGTTCCGGCGTTAGCTAGATCAATCTATGCCCGTGACAGGGGGCAGTAGGCCCCTGGCCCCCCCTACCCCAGCCCCACAAAATGGGAAGGAAGGAAGGAAGGAAGGAAGGAAGGAAGGAAGGAAGGAAGGAAGGAAGGAAGGAAGGAAGG